>JANHGB010051517.1:0-24862 GCA_026283785.1 Coracopsis vasa
CTTGAACACCGCCAGGGATGGAGCATCCACAACTTCCCTGGGCAACCCATTCCAGTGCCTCACCACCCTCACAGTAAGGAACTTCTTCCTTATGCTCCATTTGGATTTTTATCAAACTTTATATAAAACGTGTGCCTGAGGAGGAATTGTGGCATTCCCAGGACTGAGTTTGCTGTTTTGTTTGCACTGATTATTGATTTATAAATGGAAATTTTAACATCAGGTTTCTAGCCTCAGGCTTTACCTTCATACTGTGCTGTTGATCTATAACAAGTATTCTGGGAGAGTTCTTTATGCCTGAAGCCAAACTGCATTTTACCAATTAAGAATCAATACTTTGAATATTTACCCAATACCTGACCAATAGCAGTATTCCTTGGAGCACCACTAGTCAAGGAACTGAAGAGGTTTTGGCTCTGGAAGTACATGTCTGTTAAGGAAAAGCCAAGTGAATATTCCCTACTTGAAATGTACTCTTGGAATAGCAAAATCAAAGGGCATCCCAGTGTAGGCACAGACATTTAGAGAGATAGCCTGCTCTTTCAGTGTATTCATTGGCACTCGCTCTGTGCACTTCTAATTTCTGTTGGTTTAAGGTAGATTTAATGAGTGCAAGGAAACAAAATCTTTTGGCTGTAGCTGGTGCAAAAAGTCCAAGCCCCTGAAAAGTCCTTATCTGACATCTAATAAGAAATATCTAGGTTATAGCAGAAAGGCCTCTTTAATGTAACTTTGGAGTCATTCGTGTGGTTGCATAGCAAAAAGGAATGTTTTAAGGCTTTTTACTTGAAAGTGATTTCATTAATTATTGCCATTTCTTTCAGTTCTTACGTTTCATTCTTTGAAGAGGGCTTAGAAATTACTTCTTGGTAGAAAGAATCTCCAGGGATCTGTGTGGAATTTAAACTCTGTTGGTTCTATCCTTTAATGGGCTTCCTATAGGTTTTACTCTTAAAAGATGCATGCAAGATGTATACCACTTGTGTGTGAGCTTCAAATGCCTTAAAGATTCTCTACATTAGGAAAATATATTTTCTAAAGCATAGAATTAAGCACATAAAACCCCAAAATTGTGGCACTCCAGGCTTTTAGAGATTCAAATATCTGCTATGGAAATCGCATAAATCTCACTGTAGAAGTTTGGGGATTTGCTATAAAAATAGGATCAATAAGGAAATATTTAATATTAACACATTGTTCCCTTTTATATCCATATGTTTTAATGATATTCCTCCAGTTCTTTCCGATTGTTTTGACCATAGACTGTTCCAAGTGAAAAAGAAGGCTATAAGGAGTCTTAAAGAGACTTGCAAATCCTTTTACTGAGATCACAGTATCCGACAGCTAAGGGAGGAGGCTGAGCCAGTGAGGCCATTTCCGTGTTCCACTTGTTTTCCAAGTATCACCCAAAAAGTTTCCACTCTTGGGAGTGAGAATACTCTTCCTGACAGCTAGATAAATACTGAAGAGTTCTGGTGAAACCCAAGGCATTAGTCTAGATTTATACCACTGCAACTGAAAGCAGAATTTAGCACCAACTGCAGAGCAAAATTATGCCCATTAGCAGTGCTTGTTTGTTTAGTCACTTTGGAAATGCACTTTCTGTGTGCTCCTTCATCAGGATTGAGCACAGGCATCTCAATGGGGGGTTGAAATTGGGTGAGTTTCCCCAAAGTAGTTGGAAGCTGAAGAGTTCATATAGGCTTAAAATTTCTTGCCAGCCTTAAGGGAAGCAAAATCTTTATAGTCAGTCTTTTCCCCTCCTGTAAACCCAAGGGTTTATACTTCCCCTCACCCACATGTGCGTGTCCTTGCCAATAGCGTGCTCTTCTAGTTTATATATAGATGACTTACACAACTAGCTTGTCATCAGGGAAGCTGAGCATCCTGGAAACATGTTCTTCCTTCCCTCTTA
Organism: Coracopsis vasa; assembly: GCA_026283785.1. Lineage (NCBI taxonomy): Eukaryota > Metazoa > Chordata > Aves > Psittaciformes > Psittacidae > Coracopsis > Coracopsis vasa. Next base: position 1,916 of record JANHGB010051517.1, read on the forward strand.
CAGAAAATACTCCTTGATGTCCTTCCATCCCACACACACACACTAGTTTAGGTGTTAATGAGAGACCAGGAATCCACTAAGGACATCAAGTTTTACCATTCAGAAGCTGATCCTACTGTTGTTTCCATCCCTTTTCTGAGTCCCATGACTTGCTATAATGAAAGCTTCTTTCATAGAAGTGTGTTGCACTAACCAGGTTCCTTTCTTGTTGCTGAATCATCCTGGGTAATTGAGATGCCAGGCAGGCTCCTAGGATGGACCCGTTTATTTTATCTCTCTTTGCACTTCCATAGACAGAAGCAGGTTTTTCACCATGAGGATGGAAAAGAGGATGACAGGAAGAGGGCTGTTTTGTAGTGTCTCCTCCAGCCCCCTTCGTCCCTGGCTGTGGGAATGACAGAGATGTTTCTCCACTTCTATCCTATTGCTCATGCCCCATTTCTTTTGCCATCCATGTATTGTGAGAAGTAATACTTTTTATTGACCTGGAAAGGTGCATGCTTTAACCATAGCCTAAAAGATGTCTTTACAGCTGTGAATCACAGGGGGATTTTACACACCACTTCAGCAGACCTCACTTGCCCCATTGCACTACACATGGAAAAGGTAACCAGCTTAGAGTTTGACCTGGAATTTTTCTGTTCCAGTAGTTCCAATGCATATGCTGGTTTGCATCCCAGTGGTGGCACAAAGCTTAGGGATGGAAAGATAGTTGGTGACACATAGTAACACAAACAAGGAAGCAGTATCCCTGGCAGTGTTCAGTGCCAGGTTGGACAGGGTCTGGAGCAACCTGCTCTAGTGGAAGGTGCCCCTACACATGGCAGTGGGTTGGAACTGGATGATCTTAAGGTCCTTTCCAACCCAAACCAGTCTGAGATTCTATTGTTTATGACTTCATATGTTACAGGGACATGGAACTTGGAAAGTGACTCTTTCACTTCATGCTGGTGGAAATGCCTGTGTTTTGCCCATGCTGTAGAGCACTCTGGGGCTCTGCTTCAACCAGGAGACCAGTTTTTGTGTAGTGACTGTAAGTGAAGAAAAAGGAGACATGGAATTGAAATCAGTTCTTTAACCTCTCCGTTATTGATCATTACTTTAGAGGATTTTTGCCTCTCTGTGGAAAATAAGAGCTAATATTGAGTAATTGCCTTTCAGTACACAATTTCACTTTAATTACTGGGAGGCAAGGTATGGGGGAGGCAAATAATTAGGAACAAAGAAAGAGCATGTAATAAAAATCTTACCTGGAAAAATACTGTTTCTTTTACTGTTGAAATTTGGAGAAGACTTTTTTAGCCAATCCAAACCCCATCCACTGTTGGCAGTATGTTTTTAAGTGAAATTAAAACCTTTATGTTAGAATTAGGCAATGGGAAGCTGCATATTTGTGAACGAGAATGAAGGCAAAACACGATCTATTAAGAGTCAGCTGAGTGACAGTCCCAGATTAAACTGATTGACTTGGTGCAGTACTACTGAGGATAAATGGGGAAACACTAAAGATGGGAAGGACCATCAGGTGGATTTCTTGCAGATACCACTGAAAAAGAGCATTGGTACCTACTACATTTGAACTCCCTCTATGAATAATGAGGTATTCTGCACTGAACACTGAGTGCATTAGTTACAATTAAGGCTAAATAAAATATTTAGGTAGAACCATAGCCTTTTTTCCTGTATAATAGTACCAGATGTCTATGAGTAGCTAAAATGTGACGCTCAGCAAGACCACGAATTGCACAGAAGACATCATAAATGTGAACATTCCCTTTTGCCCCGCTGGTGACGCGCTGGTCCTTGGGTTCGTTACATGAGTGGCCCACGCATCCAAGGATAGGTTAGGAAACATTTGGTCTTTGGTGCATGTTACAGGCCAATTCCCAACTGTTTTGAAAGCATAGTGCTGTGTGATCTGGAAGAAGAAGCTGTCCTTGAAAGGCAGCTTTCCCATAAGGGATAAGCATTTACATTTGATTCTTCCCCTTCATGCGTTGACTTCAGTGGCCAAGGAGAGGTGCATTACACTTTAGTTTGTGTCACTCAGAGCATCAGTTTCTGCTGGCAAACAAAAATTGGTTGACCAGCCCCCTGTGCTAGCAAGTATATTATCAGAGGCATCTAAAATAGCTATTCCTTTGCTTCTCCTCTTCCCTCACCCCGGTTAATGCTTGTTTCACATTGTTGAAGGCCTTACTTTGTTTTGCTTTCTGATTTTCCTAGTGTAAACTCTTTGATTTAAATTCTTCAGTACTCTAAGGTTTCTTCAGTGTTCATGCTCAGTGTAAGGGCAGGGTTAGCAGGAGGTTTGGCATTCGCATATAGCTGCTATTTCAGGAGTCCAGCAATCAGTATGCTCCCTCTTCCCCAAGCTGCTGGGATCTAAGGGTGCTTCTGGAAATGCTCCTCAGAGCCACTGAGGTGTCACAACTTGGGTTAGGTATTTGTTGTCTCTATTCAAGTTAAATGGTAGGTAACAGGTATGCGAATTATAGAGTCTGGATATAGGATGTCTGTCCAAAAGCCACCTGATATTTGTGATTATGACCTTACACCCACATCATGAAATATGGGCTTGGGCAGAGAAAATGGCCTGTGGATTGAAACCCCAGCCTGGCTTGTTCCTGTGCTGCAGTTTACTTAGTCGTGAGCTGGAGTAGTGTTTTGTGGGGCTACGTGGTAATCCAGAAGATGAAAATTATCCAAGTTAAAACAAGGCTTGTGGGTGCAGAGCGTATACTGATGAGGATTATTTAGAGATCTGCTGGCAGTTCAGGTTTACAGTTATTCAGATGTAGCTGGGATGACTGTGAACAGCTGGATTGGGTCAGGGTGAGGAGATGCTCAGCAGCATCTTCTGCTTTCACCACCAAAATCAGTGTCTGGGGGAACAGCAGCCTATCATTAAAGTGTGTTATACAACTGATGTCCTTTGATGGTGCTGAAGGTCTTTTCTTCCCTCTTATGTCACCCATTACTGTTAATGGGATTTAGGACTGCATATAAAAAGAAGGCTAGTAACAGTAATGCTGATTTTAGAATGAATAAGTATACATTTCCATGATAGATGGATGGCTGATGTCTTCTGGAGAACTGTTTTGCTCAATAGGGTTGGTTCTCAAAGGCTTTTGTGGAGAGCTGTGTTATTTTGTCATCTGCTTTTGTTTGATTTTTGGGTTTAAACAGCAACAAAATACAATCAAGTTCATTATAAACATGTAGTTAAATAAATAAAACATAGTTAAAATCTATTAAGGACAAGCTAGGAAATCACTAATCACATGTGTCATTTATTGTATTAAGTATTAGTTTCTATTACATTTCTCCATTGAAAAATCATCTCAAGGAAGCAGGATATAAGGTCACCTTGATTTTGGTTATTTAGACTCTGAACTGGAATCTACAGAACCAGGCTATGAAAACATGCACCATACAGAGGTTTCCAGCACACTAGCTTCAGGAAACAGCCAGGTATGCCATGAAAACAGCATCTCGGCTTTGGTACCAAAACAACTTGAAGTGAAAAACAATTATTCCAACACTTCACAAGATGAAAAAAACTCCATAATAATTTTAAAAGTTGAAAAAAAAGTTAAAAATACTTTAAAAGCTAGAAATGGGACACAGATCAGAAATACAGTGTGGGAAAGGACACTTGCATTTACTCACCGGCTCTCTTTCCTTCTTTCTAGACATCTCGCAGCACCCTGTAGCTGCAGAGCTGTTAAACATTAGCTAATGAAACCATTATTAGTTAGCACAGTATTTCCTGACCCCTCTCAGTTTGTTTTCAGCATGTGCAGACCTCACTTTGCATTTCTCGGTCTGGCAGCTTAGAGCCATGGAAGTGTGGAGTCAGCAGAACCCTCTGGAATTACCTCTGTTACAGTCTGAAGAAAATGAAATTATCTCGAAGATGTAAACAGTTTCTAATTAAACTCTGAAGCCGTTTCTGTTTCCCAACCAGCCCGAGCTGAGCTCTGCACAGAGACAGGCTCCTTTGTTGCCTTTCCCTTTTTTTAATAAAGTTGATATATTGATGTAATAAATTACTTGTGACAGAGCAAGGGCTCTTGTGCCAGCAGTGCAACGGCTGCTTAAAAACCTTAAGCAACATATCCCTATGCCCTAGTAATTTAGCACATTGCATTGTGGTCCTTCCTTTCGTAGGAAACAGCCTTGAGATTACAGAATAGATTTATGTTGGTCTTTCCCTCAACTCCAAGTAGCCCCACGTCTGCAGTGCATTTGGCATTCCCTGTTGTTAATAATTTCCATACATTGCAGATAGATTTAATTGTTGTGGTAAATGAGATCTGCGTTGAAGAATTAGTGGTGTTGGTTGAAAGACGTCGCACGTTTCCCAGCCTTTTGCAGGAGTGGGTCACTGTTAACAATTAGCACACAGAGTACAGGGGAGGCCTTTAAAAGAATAGATATTGGTTTTCGTTTGAATTTAGTCTTTCACATTTCAGTAGATGTGCTGTTAGAAGTGCAAATGTTTGGTTTCCTGGTGTATTCCAGAGGAGAAGCCGTACAGATTTACAGGATGCATTTTCTGTAAGTGCAGCTGACAAGGAGAGAGGTTACTTCTCAAATGAAAACACATTTTATTTCGGGTGTGATTATTTATAGCAGATACTTAAGGACAAGTCGTGGTTTCTACTATGTGATGTATCCAGAATGGGTACAGTTTTACTGGCTGGGATGCTGGTACGTGAGAGCTCAGCTGCGTTTTGTCTTGTTGGTATAATATCCATAGAAAATATAGCTCTGTAAGGGGCATTTTTCTCCTGCACTATTGCTATTGCCATGACCCATGAGAACAAATCACATAAGGACATTTCCCTCTATCTTAACTTTCTGTTTCATCAAAAAACCTTTTCAACCTGCAGGGATAAATCTGTAGTGCAGTGCATGGAGAATTAAGTGCACATTGTCCAGTTTTAATTGGTGTTAATGAATTCCAAATTCCCAGAGTATAAATGGAAACATACCTTAAAGGGCATAATCTTACAGTCACATGAATGCTCCTTTTTGAACATGTGTTGTATGCCCTGAAGCACTTAAAGGAATTGATGTTGACTTGGAAGGCTGAATCACTGTAATTAAATGATGCCTACAGCTGCATTTGCCACAGTTGTCATGGGAATCACAGAGTCTTTTGTGCCTGGGATAGATGTGCACAATGTTTAAAATTCAGAGAGGGAAGATGTCCATTTTACCCCAACAATTGCTTCCTGCAAAGTCATTCTTTTTCTTTTCTAATGTCAAAGCCTATTACAAAGTCCCAGACACATTTACTGTGGGATTCTTGTGGCAAAATGCAGGTAGGCTCCATTACAGCATTTAAAACAGAATGGCTCCAGTGGTGAGATTAAGGTAAGCAACCACTTATTTTAGTGTAAAGGCACTGAAAATAAAGAGGTGAAATAACTTTGATGTCCTAGGGAGCCTTTGTGGCTGCTTCTAACATAGCATGGAAGTTGCGCTCATCTTTGTCAGTTGTGTTCTCCTGGCAGGTGACCAATACTACATGTGAAACCCAGGCCACCTCCAAGTTGGTAGGAAAGCTCCTATGGACTTCAATAAGGTCAGGATTTCACCAGGATACCTATGGATTCCTTTATATTTCTCAGAAGCCTTTCATTCCTGTGAGTGAAAAAGAAAAGGGAAGCTAGAAAGTGATTCATTGTCATTTTTATGTTTATGAGTGTTGTTTGAAAGAATTCCACTTCCATTTGTCTGAGGCGATGTAGGCGATATGGAATAAACTCCTTTTTTTCTCAGTGCTTATCTTGTAGCAGAAGAAGGGAAGGTGGAAATGCTGGTGGGGGGAATGCAGTCTGATTTCTGGCACTGTTCTGCCTCATTTATCTTTCCTTTGGATGTTCTAAAGAAGAAAATAAAACCTGAGCCATGCTGCTTGCAAGTTAGATACTCCTGTCTCAAAGCCCTGATTTATGAGGAGACCAGGTAGTACAGATGTTGAGTGAAATCAGCACAAGCCTATGCCCCAGGAATATGTTATTTCCAGCTTTTGCAGGGCTCAGATGTCTTTCTTTAGCACCCACGTTTCACTGACTGGCGTTTCCATACCCTTCATTCCCTTACGGCTTGTGTTACTGCTTTCCCCAATGGGCAACTTCTTCACATGCTTTGGCCACAGGGCCAAATCTTTTCTCCCTGGCCTGGGTTCTTCCCAATGGGGTTTAGCCCTCCTTGGAGTCGTCTTCCCTTAACTTGCTGTTGTTTGATCTGCTCACCTGGTGTTCAGGCTCATCCATCTGCTGAGGCTGAGTACCCACAGCATAACAGGTCTTTTAAATCAAGCTGGTCACACTGATCACACTGCCTGGGAGGTATAACTGTGTATGCTTCTTCTGTTCTTCAAGGTGCAGTACAACATGAGTTGTGTTTAGGATTACACACAGGCAAGATAGGAGTTTGAAGGGGGAAATGTCCATAAATAAATACCATGGGTTGATTTTTCTGTATTACAATTTGGGTTTGATATTCCCTTCTGTTTGGTCTGCTTCTGTTTCTGAAAACTTCTTTTGTTCTTCTCTCTCACCCGAACACGCTCTCCATAAAATGATCCTCTCAAAACTGCCTTCCCAGGTTATTTTTCTCCCAATCTGCTCCTGACCCATTTAAAAAAAGAATTTCATGGTTTTCCAAGGGAGAAAATCAGAATGTAACTGCCTAAGCTGATTGTAAAATCATGTCGGGAACCAAATGAGGTGTCATCATGATGTAGTACTGCCTGAGCATTTCAAGCCAGGTCAAAAAGTGCCTCTTATCTAAGCAGAAATCAGAAGGAAGCTGATCTTCAGCAAGGTATTTTGAACAAGAGGATGGACCATTTGTCCTTATTTGTTTGTGAGTGCTGAGGGTGTTGTGTTCTGTGTGACAAATTTAAACACAGGCCATTATGGTTGTGCTTTTTATCCACAGTTTCCTTCGTTGCTGGCAGGCACTATGCATCTGCTGCCCTGCTTTTCTTTAGTCTGGGACCAGACCTGACCTGGCCTTTTCATCCCTCCCTCTGCTGTGTGGTGCTTTTTCACTTTTACTGTAGTCAGCATTGGATTAACCTCAAATTCTAAGCAGTAGATTGTGAAACTTGAACTCTCAGCAATCCAGCAAATTTTTATTAATGAGGTAGTGGTCTAAAAGGAAACAGAGCAAAAGATGAGCCAGAGGCAAATTCAAACTGATTATAGCTACTTCCCTTGCCTGTCTGGTTTCCAACAGGAAGAGCAGTTGTCTGAGTTCAATTCCCATAGAGCTTGTGCAATGCAGATAGCTCCAGCATAAAGTCAGAATACTGTCAGCATTGATAAATTGGTTCAGTATTGCTGCACCCCCAGAACACAGAAAGGAAAGTCACAAAAGGCCTCTCAACAAGAAAAAACTTCTCTGACTGTACATTTGTCAAAGTAGAAGTAACTGCTAATAATGTTTTATTTGGCATTTTTGTGACTGCAGAAATATCAAGCCATGACCGTGGATACTGTATAAAGCCATTAAGTGCTGTTCCTTTGCAGAGTGCATTTTTCTGCCCTCAAGTCCCACATTCACTGTTATAAATCTGCCTTTTTGAGTATTTCAGGTAGTTAAATCTTCACCTTCAGTGTAATAGGAGAGGTCAAATCTCAGCTGCGGCTATGACAATCCGATCTAGACACCTGAAGTCAGATTACTTGAATGCATTCTGGGAGTCTGCACCACCCCAGGGCGATATTAAAATGAACCTAAAGCATTTGTGTGTGAAGTTTAATCATTTACTTGGAAAGATTTTCTTTTCAATAACCCTGGAAATTTCATTGTAGCGCAACAAGCCATTGCCACTGCGCATCAATTAAATTAACCACTAGTGTGATACAGCCACAGTGATTTATTGGGCGTGTAAAATCTGCCATGTAGTGAACATGACAAAAGCTGTAGGAGAAATCTAGGCTTGTTTTTAAATCACTGACCACGAGCTCAGACAGCAAGAGCTTTGATGTCATGTAGAACTACATGGCCCAATTCTGTGCTCTACTTTATTGATGCTCTAGGGATTAAAACTATAAAAACAGAGCAAGAGAGTGAAAAATAGGCTAGAAAATGAGTTGTCAGACATCTACTGCCTTTGAAAGCAAACTTCCTATTTCAATACTTTACATATATATATGTGTGTATATATATACACCCACTCTACATTTTTAACTAAACCCTTTTAATACTGCACAAAAAGGTGTGCCACATCAGTTCTGGGACTGGTGTTTTGTACAAAGCTCTATCATGCTGTTTACAAGGGCTTCCACATCTTCCAGGAAGGTTCCAAAGGAACCTCCAGTTTACCCCTTCATCCCAGTTGTCCTGGATGCGTGCCATTTGAAAAAGCTTGGGGTGGGAGACAACCTGCATATTACCTTCAGGGTCTCCCTTTATTGTGCTTGTGGGATCTACTTTAAAACTGCATTTGTGTCTTTTCCCCTCAAAAGTGCTTATAAAGGAAGGCATTGTTTCAATAATAGATTAAAAAGCCTTTCCATATTATGGCACTTGTCTGATTTTAAACGATTGCTATTGAAACATGAGGCGCATGAAGTAATGTGTAATGATAGAACTTGATACACGAAGGGAGCTGTAGTACTTGAACACCTATTTCAATATCAAAGGAAACTGAATTTTACCTCCTGCTTAATGCCTAATTCTGCGAGGTTCTTTATGCTTACTAATTCATTAACATACATGCTGCACAGAATAGCTAAAGTGTCAAAAAGTGTCATCTCATAGCAAATGCAGTTTTATTCTAGCAGGCTCATATGTCTTAGGAGACCATAAGAAGTCGTTTTCAGGAGAGGGAGAGCAGTAATAATGTCTAGAAGGTTAAATCCAAAGGGGATGCTTTTTAGGTGGGAAAGAATTATGTCAATTAGATCAGGAGTTAGAGGAGGCTGGGGAATTGTCATAGTTCCTTGAAGTCAACACCTCACTGGGCCTAGAAACATTCATGTCGCTTGAGCTTCCCTCGTCTGGAGGTTTATTCTTGTGTTACTCTCTTTACTGCTAACTTTCTTCCCTGGAAAACTCACTTATACCTGAATTAATGAAATCAACCCTATTTCTATTTTTTAAGTTACAAACCCCTTATTTTTAGAGTCCTATGTAAGACCTGGCATATGCAACAGAAACCTACACTCTTGTGCACAAGTCATTCTGTAGAGTCTGAACAAGAGAGAGCTCAAACTCACATCTTCTGCCTTGGGTAAAAGGATCTGAATTTGATTCTTTGAGATCCTTTGAGAGAATCTGCTCTCCTTGTCTCCAGTTGTGAGCCAGTATGCAGCCAAAAATCAAGAATTATGGGGACTAAGTAGAGGAAGTATTGCTATTTGTGAATCTCAAAGGGTCCTAGGGTCAAGACAGACACAAACAGATGCTGTGATGTTCAGTTCAGATAAGGTGTCATGGAAAGTGTTGGAAATTCAGGTGCTTGACTAGTGAAATTACTGGCTCAGAGGCCTGGGACTCAGCACCCCTCTTGTCTTTGAGCACCTTCATGCTCCTAAAAAACACAGCTTATGTCTTAGCTATTTCCAGATACAGCCTTTCAGGCTTGGTTTTTCATGTGTTCTGGGAAAAGCCCATTCCCAGTTTTCTGCACCTTTGGAAAAGAGGTAGTCAACGATTGTTTCCATAAATATGCTCCAGGAAAACAAAATGCCCTTTTAAAATTAATATAATCTCCAATTATCATATTACCTCAGGGAGGAAGGCCTGGTGGTACTTAATAGAGCTCTTTGGGGCTGTTGTGCATTTTAATTGAGTGAATAATTGGAGAATACTTCTGGGCCTTTTGGTAAAAAGCTCTGTATAAACATTACCATAATGCTGAATAATCAGGTTGTAACGTGAACTGGAATAAACGAACCCTATAAATAGATATATAATTTATATATACATATAATGTATGTGTGTATATATACCAACGTTTTAGAGAGAACAGGCAGTGAGTTTATAAAGGTCCTACAGTTCTTGAATGAGAAAAAAACACTGAGATTGGATAGTGATAATCATAACAACAAAAATGTTAGTTTTCAAGATATTGTGAACTTGCAGTTTATCCTCGTAAGCAATACATAGAGAATTGCCAGAAGCATTGATGGTGTTACAGCTTCACCAAAGCTTCTTGAGAAACAGCAAAATATGTTAGTTTATGGTGGAGGAACAGGGAGGAGATAGATCCAAGGTGCTACACGTTTAGATGGCTGAGGATGTAGACAGTCATGCTTTGGTGGAACTAAGGGAGTTTCACTTCAGATGGCTTTCCCAAGGTATAGCTGCAATGCAGTGGCAGGGTTTGGAATGGAGCAAAGATCTCCTGTCAGTGTGCCTCCAGGCATTTTCCAGATAGAGTGAAGGAAAAGGCAGTGATGGCAATCATGGCACACCAGCCTTGGTGGTGGCATTGGTGCTAGGTCTGTAGCTGATCTGTATTACCTTGCATGAATCAGTAGCCACTCTTTCTCCTGGATGCCTTCGCTGTCTGGTCTCTTAAGGCTATAATTTTCTGGGGCAGTGACTCTGTTTCTGTGCTTGTACTTTCTTGTTATTCAGCCCATTAGGAAGGGGAGTGCCTCTGAAATGGAAATGATGGAGATGAACTTTCATAGTTTGTGCAAAAAGAAAAAGCCTATGCTGGGTAACTAGGTGCTATCACAAAGAATTGTCTGTTCTGAAAAGGAACTTGACACAGTGATGATGCCACTTCACTTAGTTAATGAAAGGAGCCATCTAATACAGGCTAAATACAAAACTGCATAAAGGAAGCTGGCATTTGAATGGCTTGAGTGCTTGAAATATAAATGAATAGGACAAGACCAGACTCTCTTTCTAAAAGAATCAATTACCAGGCATCCTGTTACTGCTGTGAAGCTCTCATTTGCAGGAGCAGCCAAAGCTATTTTTGCTGAGAACTGGGATATGAGGTGCTTGAGATTAGGCATGTCTTTTATGCACTAAGGAGACACTGAGGAATGCTGTGGATTCAAGAGCGGTAGAAAGAATCTGAAATTGTTTTCCTTGCTGTAAACCCACTGAAGAGACTGATGTAGTGCTGGGCACAATTTGAGCTCTGTAGAGTTGTATCCACAGCCAGAATGGTTTGACAAAATGATCCATTGTGCATTAAATCTGCAGATTCAAACAATGTCGAAAGCATGTTGGCTACTCAGCATCCTCCAAGAGGTATTAGGTTGGACTGAAATTTCTCTTCCCAACCACCTAAAAATAAGGGTCTGGGAAGAAAGATATCTTGAGTGCAGGCTAATGGAATGTACTGATTGCTAGTGAATGTTTTTTCCTCTGAAATGTTCTCCAAAGGCCTATATGAGCTGATGGCTGAGGGTTTTTCCAATAGGATAAGCGCCTGAGCTACCACAGAAAGCACAAATGTTCCTGTTTAGCATGTTACTGAAATCTTGGAGATGGATCAAGACTGACTTTACTGTGGAGACTCCATTACCTTTTCCCGCCCAAAGGTAGTCCTTCTAGGTGAGGTCGGAAGCCTCTTAACAGAGTAGTGCGAGAAAGCTCCCTGTATTTGCTTAGAGGATGAGTTTCCTTCACATGACCATTGCTTCGTCATTTTGCACAAGCTCCAGATTCACTTAAACATTGTGCCTAATGCTGCTGACATGTGATATCTAGAGCTTCCCTTCCCATCTGCCAAGGATGTCATGCTTCTGATGAAACAGCTTTAAAATTGCAAAGACAGCCAAAATGTAACCCAAAATCAAAATGATCAAATGCAGTGGCTGTTACATGGGATTATTCTTTATCAAAAAAGATGAAGAATGGTTGTGTGTCAGAATATCACAGTATTAAACCTCAATTATGCTTTCAATGAAATACCAACTGGAATCAACTGATGTGGGATCTTGTCTTGCATGGTGTGGTTACCCTTCAGTTGCTCTGTTTCCACTAGTTGTGTTCATCTCTGGTTTTATTTGGGGCTTACTTAGTAAAGAACAAGCATTTTCAGAGAATGCCATCGAATAACATGTGCTGCACTGATGTCAGCTGAGGAAATCAGCGTCAGGAGCAGGAAGAGCCAGAAGATGAATGGATTTCTTAGTTCAAAATAGGAAACAGCTTGAAGTTCCTCTGGGGGGAAACAGAAACCTCATTCATTAACAATGACATTATTTCACCTCTGGTACAGAGTAAGGAGTCTGTTCAGCCGGTAAGGGACAGACACATCTCACATTCATGCAGATGACCCTGGGCATTCATGGATACAAAGGAACACCCTAGAATATTGACAGTTTTGACTGGTGAGCTATTCTTATGGTCCGTGTGTGGCTGAGACATACGGCACAGGAAAAAATGCATTATGTGTGCTCCTGAATTGATTTCAGTCTGGGTATGGTATGTATGTCTCCCTGTCTCATCTCAGTGGATATCAAAGTAAATCTGTGTCACTGAAGTGAAGGGTCTTGCCTGGATGATGCAGTATTCATTTATTCATACTTTGATATGAGGATCATGTCTGATCAAGCAGTCACATACTTTGTGCAGGGTTTACCAGTCAGATATCTCTGGGTTTCTTGCCTTTTCCTGGTGTTTGACAGTAGTGAGCATCCGTCCACTTGTTCATAGTCACGTCCACAAAGTTTTGTGGGTTGGGTTTTTTCCAATCTGACTAAGAGCAGGACAACAGTTTGTGGTGTCCACTTAAGATCATCTCCAGTTACTCAATATAAAATGGTCAGTAGGAGGTTTCCGAAGTGCCTTTGTTTTCTGTTCCATTACTCCAAGTACCTTCCCTGGTTTCCCCTGAGGCCCAGAGCTGCAGTTAGCAACCTGACTCCTACCTCAGGCCATTCTGAAATTTCTTTATTTATCTTAGACTCTCTCATTTTGCCCAAACATTGATATTTTCCAGAAATCAGCTTTTTGAGTGGAAATGCCTATTAACCTTCTGAGGTCATGTGTCAGTGAATCACAAAACTGTTTAGTTTAACTAGACAAGCCTTACAGTGATACACGAAAACTATGCTCTTCAGAGTCATGTTTATGTTCTTTTCCAATGAGCTGCCTGCTTTATTGCAAAGTAATCTGTAAGAGGTAATTTCGAATAGGCACAAAATAAGTCCCTTTCTGTAAAGTATCCATAACCTTTCTAGAAGATCCTAATTAACCCCATTATGTCAGCACAGGAAGCTCTATTGCATTTGTGATTGTCAAACATTTCTTTTTCTTTAATAGAAGTGATCCCTTTCTGATACCTACAGGCATCATCATTCACAAAGCCAGGTTTTCATTTCAGGATATTAAAAACAATAGTAGATTAATCGAAGTCTGAAGTTCAGCACTGCAGGACTTCCATCTGTTATCTTGCTTGTCCATAAAGATTATGCCCTAATAACACATGAGTGATAGAAAGCATTCAGTGAATAAAGTCCAGTCATTATCAGGTTGGCTCCCTGTGCTGCTATAATGTTGAATTACTGCTGGACCATGCAGCAGCAGAGACCAAGGTACTGACAGTTAGGGGAGATGCTGTTTTACGATCTGTATCACTTGGTTGCGATACAGATTCATCATAACTGTGTGCACATCTCAGTGCAGAGAGGGTTTAGGACATGAGACTGATGGCCAGATCCAGGTCACTTTATGTCATATAAGGAGTCAGTCTGAAAACACCGCTTAGTAAAAATGGAATTAAGTCCTCCAACAAGGCCAGTTTGGACAGGGTTTGGAGCAACCTGGCCTACTGGAAGGTGTCCCTGCCCACAGCAGAGGTTTGGAACTGGGTGAGCTTTAAGGTCCCTTCCAACTCAAACCATTTTCGGATTCCATGAACGGAAACCCACAGATTATCTAGTGATATTTGTATTATATCAGATCATTTTCATAACATTGCCCCTGTGTTTTGCAGAAGAAATCAAAGCTGCTCTGTGCCTGCAGAGTAGGGCCAAATCCTGCTCTCAAAATATGAATTTAAAAATGGGTATTTTCATTTGTGTCTTTACAGTCGTCCTGATTTAAAATAAGAACTGTATTTGCTTTAGTTGTGTAGTTCCCAAGCTCAACTCTGATGAATTGCAGAAGCAGGCTCAGCAAGTAACATGGTGGTTTTTCTCTTCTTTTTTTTTCCTGAAAAGAGCAGGGATTTTGCCGTACTGCAGAGCAAGATGAATTAATTTGCCACTTGAAGCTGAATTTTCCAAGAAGGATTAGGATGTTCTGCAGTCCTGTAAATGCAGGCATGCTCCTTGCAAGCCCAGCATTTCTTTAGGCTCATGATCAAAATTAGCGTTACAGCTACTTATGCAAAAGAGGGAGAAGGAATTCCAAATGTGAACACTTCCAATCATTAATAGCAGCTACAAATTAAAGCAAAAAAGATGGAAATTTCCTTACTCATGGTCAGAAATTATTACAAAGGTCTTTGGGTCAATTTTACAGCAAATTGTTATATCTCCATCCTATGTTGAAGGGTTAAAAACATCAACACAAACTTCTTGTTATTGCACAGATGTGCTAAAAGCTCACCAGCGTGACAGGAGAGAGATGTTTTCATCTGATAATACTCCCTTTCTTTTTACCTTTGTGTACTTTTCTTCTAGCTATCCATTTCCCATGGTATTCAGTAGCTGCAGTAGAAAGGACCTGGAAAACAGCCTGGAAAAAGGAGTGGGAATGTGCCTGTTTAACTTGCCTGAAGTCAAGGAGTCCTTTGGTGGACAGAAGTGCGGGAATGGCTATGTGGAAGATGGAGAGGAGTGCGACTGCGGGGAGCCTGATGTAAGACACCACCTGAGAATTGCCGCTCACCTCCTGTCTGCAGGTTTTTAACAGTAAAGAATTGGTTTGGCATGTTTAGCACTATTTGGTGTGAAACAAAACTCTCCCTTTTCTGCTTCTGTCTTATCAGCTTAAACCGCAGAGTCCTCAGAAATGCAGGGATTTTCTGCTTGACTTGCATTTGAGTTGCTAAAGTTCAGGCAGGGCTGTAGTTAATAATGTGCTTGATTCTCCACTGGAGAACAAACTCTCATGGCTACTCTAACAGACTATCCATTGCTAACTGTCATGTTACTGGCAATGGAAATTCTTCTAAGAATTCTTCTAATTTGCTTCTAAGAAGCAAAACTCAAGATAAATTTCATAGAATCATAGAATCCTGGAACAGTTTGTGTTGGAAGGGACCTTAAAGCTCATCCAGTTCCAAGCCCCTGCCACAGGCAGGGACACCTTCCACTGGACCAGGTTGCTCAAAGCCCCATCCAAGATATAATTGAAGGTTTGTTTCCATATGTGAGAAGCCACTCTTTATATTAATATTAATATTAGTATTAATATTAATACTTGTATACACCTTACTATTAGCTAAGTATTTTTTTCCTTGCAGACAGCTTCAGTTTTTAGGTCCTCCTTTGCTATGAGGTTTTTCTTTGCTGTTAGCCAATAACCTTACTAACAGAAATAGTATTTACCACCTCCTCAAAAGATTGCTGCTACTTCAGAAATTGTTCCATTTAGTTTAGTGAGTGTGTCAGAAGACCACTCAGATCAGGAGGTGATAGGAAAACCTGGAGGGGGGGTCAAATAATATCTGAGCTGACATCCTTATGCCTTTGGCATCCCATGCTTATTGGTTATATTGAACTTCTCTCAGATGACCTGAATAAAATATATCAGTAGATGAGGATTTGTTTCCTGTGATAAATATGGTTCTGCAGACAAAATAGATCAGGGCAGTTAAAGCAGCGAGATATTGCTGTATCCTTACTATGCGGTGTATTGGATTTACACAAGCCATAAGGATTTCCTGACAGTTCACTCATTCTTCAGGGTAACAAGGTTGGAGGAAGCAAGCTTATCTTGTTTAAAGTCAATAGAGTGCAAGCTTGCAAATGTCTTTCTAACCCAGTTATCTTTCTCTTTTTCATTTTTGAATGCTAGTGATACCTTCTCAAGCCAAAGCCACTTAACATCAGCAAGCACTGACTTGTTTTGCCTCTTCTTTCTATGTTTTTCCTTTTCACTTATATTGGAAAACTGCAGCTTGGGCCCAATTAAAATTAATATGGAATTTACTGCAATATTCTGAGTGGCACCAGAAACCCCACAAGATTGGTTAATAATTCAGTGCCCAGTCATTTATACCAGCTGAGTTTTGTCAGTAGTGTTGCAGTATTTGATGGCATAGAAAGCTGTACAGTAAGGCATGCTAATGGTATTTTATCAATGGTCAGAATTAAATACCTTGAATCAGAACAGAAGAATTGACAATAGTTTCTCCTCAAAAATGGCATCAAATCTCATGGTGTGACTGGGATGAGAATACCACATACAGGGAAGGAAGAGAGACATGGAAGGGTCTATAAATGAATCTCTGGCTCCATGGTACAATCAAGGGAGATTTGCTGCTTATTTAAATGGAGGAGATCTCTGCATGTGAACTTTCCTCTCTTGATGATATTTAACTTGAATTCATCATCCAGGTGAGGAAAAAACACTGGACAGGCAGAGTTGAAGAGAATAGAAAAGAGGGCAGAAGTGAGATGTTTGGATGTAGCTGTGCAACCCATTAGTAACATCAGTGAGGGCTGTCAGGGTAGAGTAACCAGAAACAAAGCCAGGCTATGAAAAAACAAAGCTAGGGTGCTGAGCAGAGCCATAAGGGATGTGAGACTTTGCAGAGTTATCTTCAGAGCCAGAAATAGCAAGAGGACAGATGTCAGTGGTCTTGTGGAGCAAGACCATGGCAAGTTGGATAGAACATCTTCTGAGAGCAGGAAAAGGTAAAGGCCAGGTTGGACATGGTTTGGAGCAACCTGGTGTTCCTGCCCTTGGCAAGGGGTTGGAACTGGATGAGCTTTAGGGTCCCTTCCAACCCAAACCATTCAAGGATTCTATGAAATATCAGTCTGAATATGTACATGTAGGTGGTTGATAGGGGTATTTCTCCTTTACTCTAAGTAAAATATTAGCCTCGTGTTGACATCTGTGCTCCTTATCAGTAGGACAACAATGGATTTATGAGGGTGGAGGGTCATGAGTGTAGCACACATCCCACCCTTCAGTCAACTTGGGAAATGCTAATGCAGTAGGGACTGTTTGACCACCTATATCCACACTATGGTCTCATATTCATCAACCGCTGGCAGTCATCTTGAGTATAATGATGCCAGCATGCCCATCACCAGACCAAGAGTGTAAGACCCGACCCAGGATGACATTACCAATTAAGATCCGACTTCATTTTAGATCATATTACCAAAAACATCTGATGTGCTACAGTGTCTGGGAAAGGAGGGTTAATGGAAAGATAGAAGAAAGAGAAGAAAACAATTCCTTGGTCCCTGAGAAGTAAGAGGTGACAGATGTGGCTAATCTTATAACAGGCTGCAAGGGGGACCAGAAAAGTACAAATTGGTAAATCAGAAGTCAGACGAATTACTTCCAAATGTAATTAAGAGCTAGTGCCTGAACAGCTGTGACATGCTAGGGACGAGTCAATACAGCTTTTGTGCCAGGAAATCTTGTCCTACAAACCTAGCACAGTGCTCTGAAGGGCTTAACAAGTGGATGGATAGGACTGACACTGTTAGTGCAGCCTGTTAGGAGTTCAGAGAGGCTTTAGACCAAAGCCTCTTTAGGAGACTCAGCAGCTGTAGGATGAGAGAATATTGCATGTGCAAAAAATGGTTAAAAGACAAGAAATACAATCAGGTATAAGGCATCCGTTTCATGCAGTGGTAGATTTGCTGTGATGTATCCATGAGATGTGTCATGGGGACTACACAATTCAGCATATTCATAAACAGCCTGGGAAGAAGAATAGTCTTGAATTTGCAGATGATATTAGTTAGGATGTTAGAGACAAGAGCTGGCTGTGAAGAACTGCAGCAGAACCTTCTGAGACAGCTGGGCTGGGCATTAAGATGACAAATGGGATTTGGTGTGGGGGGATACACATTCCAAACATCACATATAAGATGATGGACTCTGAGCTGACTCTGACCATAGAGGAACAAGACTTCATATTGCAATAAATAGCCTCATGAAAATGTCAGCTCACTGCTCAAGAGTGGTCTAAAAGGTAAATAGGCTGTTAGAAATTACTAAGAAAGAAATAGGAAAACAAAACAAAGCACCAGTAGGCCCCTATAAATCTCCACCGCACTGAGCCTGAAACTGCGTGTGCAGCTTTTTCCTACCCCTCCCTGCTCTCAGGAAGGATAAAGCAGAATGCAAAAGGTTGAAAGAAAGGCAATAACGTGGTTGAAAGTTTTGAAGGGGCTCTGAGTTGAAAAGGAAGAAAATGAAGTAAAACACTATAGAAGCTGATAAAATCATGAGTGAAATGGAAAGAGTAAGAAAGGAGAGATTGTCCCCAGCAAGAACTGTGCACATGAAGGTAGAAAATGACAGGTTTCAAACAAGCAGAAGGAGCTGCTTTCCACACTGTGTGCCAGTTCCTTTCCACTGAATGTTGCTGTTGCTAAAAGTGCCCGTGGAGCCAAGGAAAGCCAAACTAGGAAGGTATCATGTATGTGTGTTCACATTCTTGTTCTTCAACATCTTCTGCTGGCTGCTCTCAGGGACACAAGGCGAGAAGGCCTATAGGTTGACTCAATGTGGTCTGTCTTGTGTTCTTAGAAAAGAGGGGGTGAAAACAAGGTGTACCTGGCATCATGTAGGTGATGCTAGTATTGTCATTGTGTTAGTATGTTTGAGATGCCCTGATGAGCCCAGGAGACCTGCACTAAGAAACCCACTTCCCTTATTGCTGTGGTTATCAATAATAACTAATAGCAATAAGCTACAACACAGCAGTACTTTTGGGTGGCAGCCTCCAGCCTGCAAAAGCCTTGTGAGCCTTTTGTTTGCTTTCCTGTTTATATTAAAACCATTCCTGACAATTTAATAGCTGAGGCACAAAAACCTTTTACCGAGCTCATTCCCTACAATGGGTAATAAGTGAGTGAGCTATTGGAAATTTCAGAGGCTGCAGTAACATCATTCAAAGAGCTGTGTCTTTATCTCAGTCCGCCTGTGAAATGCCGATTGCTTTCCATGGCTGGCTGGCATAGGGCTAGATGATGGGGTATAGAGGCTGACTGTGTCAGAAGTACATTAGTTGGACTGACATTGCTTTCCTCCACCCTCAGATTGCTATTGAGGTGAATTCATAAACTGTGCTTCTGTGCAGAGGAACATTGCTTCCTAAACACAGCAGCTGCAAAGAAATACTTGCGTAGCCTGCTGCCTTCCGGCATGATCCAAAATAGGTGCAGGAAGCTGTTCCACCGCTTCAGAGCAGCTCAGTTAGCTTTGTGTATCCAGGCAGATGTTGTCTAAGAACACAGTGAAATGCTGACAATTGGTTTGCTCTTTATTTGTGAGTGCAGTCGTAGCCTTCTCATCTAGTTGGAAAGCTTTACAAAAGCCAATAAAGTAACAAGAGGGTGTGAACATCATTCTAACCCACTTATTTCTATCGTGTTCCCTATATTGTTAGTGATCCCTTGCTAAGTCAAACTGACTTAACACAGCTGAAGAGCAATTTTATCTGCTGCTATTTTTGTTAGGGAGAGATGAGATTCCAGCACAGCTGATGTAACTTGCAGCTTGTGAGCATAATCTTGGAAAAGTAAATCCATTATTTTCTTACTAGCTTGTTCTACTGAGAGAAAAGTTTGCAAAAGCCCACACATGCCACCATCTAATCCATAAGTGTGAAATTGGGATGTATCAGTGAGTGAGAGTGCAATTCATACTCATTTTATTTCTCAAAGCTTTATTACTGGCATACCCTTATAAGAGATTATGTGTCATCATCTTTCTTTGTGGCAGCTACCAGTCCCCACGCAATACAGAAGTCTGGTGAGCAACTCACAAAACAGAGAGCTGTAGTCATGATGCTCAGTAACTGCAACACAGCTCCTGAATCCTCACTGGAGGCAATGGAATCATTCCACTGATTTTTGTGGAAATAAAAGTCTGCCTGTGAATATTTGCCCTAGCACAGTGGAGTTCCCAGCACAGTCCAGAATAATCTGTTATAATTCAGATTGTAATAAATGATTCCCCTGAATGTATCAGCCTCTTGAAGTAATTGTCACATGCCGAAGTACTGTTTCTGCAGTACTTAGCAGATAGTACAGGCAATATGGCGTATTGCTTATACTGTCCCTGGCAAGGCCTCCATTTATTTTCTGCTGCTGAAATTGGGTGCTCTGCTGTTTGCCACCCTTATGTACATCTCTTAGCCCATAACATGTCCACATTGCAGAATAACAAAAAACTACAGGCTCTAATGAGCTTGGAAGCATTGAGGAAGGCAGCGTTGCCCTTACTGTGTGCAGGAACAGGGTAAGATTTCTGTGTTAGTTATAATTCTGTTATCCTCATTACTTTAAGTAGGGCAGGCAGTATCCACAAAGCTTGTCGTGAGTGAAATGTTGAACAAGATCACTCAGAAACACATTATTAGAAGCTAGGTTGTTCAGGGATCCTAAAGCTGGGTACCAAATCTCCTGTCAAGTGGATGCACTTAGGATTCTACTTTGTTGGCTTGTAAGTTTTTGGGGCCTGATCCAGTGTGCCACAGCACATGTGGGAAAGAGAGATAACATTCTTTGCTTATGTGATGAGAGAGCAGGAAGGTAGTGGAGAACGGGTTTGAAGTGGGACACCAGTGGAGGAACTCTTCTGCAGAGTTTTGCTGCTGCATAGCCTGTATGATATGAAGGAACTGACCAGTAGGCATAAAGCAAGTGTTTCAGTCAGTGTAACCGCAGTTAGTTGAACTTTTGCTTAGTAAAACGAGTATTTGTATGAAGAAGCAAAGGCAGGAAGGTGGAGGGGGAAAAGAAGCATTTAAAGCTCAGATGCTTTTTCTTTGGAGATGGCTAAATAGCTGAGTCAGTGCTGTTTGGCCTCTAGACAAGTGGAGAGGAGATGTCCTGTTTCCTGTGCAGAGAAAGGCTTTGGCCATTTTCTAAGTATTTCCTGTTTCAAACAGTTCACCAGTTGCAAATTGTATTACTTTGAGGCTCAATTCAGCAAGGGATAATGGTAGAAGCCTTGAAGAGCAGCAAAATCAGGTTTGTGATAAATTGAGCACAAACAGCAGGCAGGAAATCCATTGAATGCAAAGACAAATACAAGGGAGAAAAATTAAGCATTGGCTGATTGAGGAGAATGATGTGGTTTAGGTCAAAAGCTGTTCATGTATGTATATCTGTCCAAAATGTTCATTTAGTGTTTTGGTGGTATATGCAGTCCTGGAGGTAGTGTTCAAGACATCAGACTTCTATAAACTTGTAGGCTTTCCTTTATTAAAACTGTTGTAAGAAAAACACATGATCTCAAATTGTGAGGTTCAGGCTGGGCATTTACGTGTTAGCTCTGCTTCTTCCCAAAAGCCAGCTCCGGCTGCCTTGCATTCAGTCAACATTTGCTTCCATTTGTGTCTGTGAAACACTTCAGATTGGCTGAGATTATGTTAGTGACTGATATGTTTCTGTGTTCATTTCTGACCAAGATCTTTTGTTTCTATTCATGAAAAATAGCATCAATATAGCATGTTGTATTTGGCGTTTCAAAGAAGTCCTTTAAAAAGGGCACAAACCCCTGGTACTTTACCTATTGTATTGTTTTGGATAAAAGTCCTTAAATTACCACATTATTCAGCTTTCTTGTTAAATACCTAATGTTTAATTCTGTCATATTTCCCATTCTCTTTTACTCATCTCAGCTTAGGTTCCTTTTTTATTGTGTCATTTTTGTTTGCCTTCAAACTGACTCATAGCAGTGGTGTGTACTGCCCGAGTAGCCACCCTCTGTGATTCTCTTGTGTGCTTCAGTTTGTCCTGTCTGGATGTATCTATCTCCTCAAATAGCTGCTCTAGAAGTATTTAATATCAAATCAGCTGCAGTCTTCAAGCTGCTTTAATAATGAAGTACACTTCTTGGTTTTGATCTTGTCCGTTGTCTCCTATAACAAAGAAGATGTGAGGCAGTAATCTGCACACATTCTCCCAGTTTTAATGTGTTATAACATGTTAATATTCTTTCACTTGGCGTACACTTAAACTAAAGCATACTCAGAATAATCCTTGGCATAATTCTGAGAGAGGCTGACAATCTTTGGCCAAATGCCTATACAGAATTCTCCTCATGTTCGTCCAAAAACTTGTTTCATTGAGATCATCAACTCCTAGCTTACTGTTCTTATTGCTTTATTCAGAGAAAGATCTTGGGTTTAAGTACCAAGAAAAAGATGGACCTTTATTATATTATTTTATCAATATCAGTAACTTTTATTAAAAGGAGTGGGGAATCAATCTGTTACAATTAAATCTGTTCTGTAAGATGCTTAGGAGACCAAGAACTAATCAATCTTGTGTTACAATCTTGGAACTTGCCTGTATAGTTTTCAAGTTCCCTGACTGTTTTCTAATCTTTCTTTATTGGAATTTTTTTATTTGTTTTTAGTAATTGGTGCCAAGAGAAAAAAAAAAAAAAGTTGTTAATGTTTGCTTATACCTATATGGTAACTCTGTATTCAAATTCCTCACATGATTGTATGCCTGCCTTTGCTCTCATGTAATAGAATATGATGACCCCCCAAAAAAGATTTCTAGATTTGCCTCAGAAATACTGTCTTACTGACTGTAGTTTTGTAACAATAGATAGTAATCTTCAGAGATCAGCAAAAAAGCCCTTTTTATATGTTGTTCAATGCCAGCCTTTTTAGCACATTTCAGTTAACACTTAAGATACTGATAATAATGAAAGGACAAATGAAAAATGACCACCAAATGAAGTGATAAACATGCCAGAATGTGACTGATTGGGGGGGGGGGGGGGGGGGGGGGGGGGGGGGGGGGGGGGGGGGGGGGGGGGGGGGGGGGGGGGGGGGGGGGG
>JANHGB010051520.1:0-39384 GCA_026283785.1 Coracopsis vasa
CCTGCCCGTGGCAGGGGGGTTGGAACTAGATGATCTTAAGGTCCTTTCCAACCCTAATTATTCTATGATTCTATGATTCTAAGTTTTGGTGATAGCTCTCCTCAGTGAACTGAAAGAAGTGAAGATAGAACTGCAATAAAATCCAAGTAAGGGAAGGATGGAGGTATTCTTCATAATACTTAAATTGATAGGGGCAGTTTCTGTTACCAGTGTAAGAAATTGTAAATAGATGTTGAGTGGAAAAGAGGAACCTATGGTATGTATTTTGTCCCTCAGCTGTCAGAAGGGTGAAGTGCTGCAGACTACTGCTTCAAAGTCAAAACTGGCTAATGTATGGTCCAGGAGCTATCCTGAAAATTACCTTCTTTAGTTTCTTCCCTAGGAAAAGGTAAAGAAAACACTGTCTTGTGTTTTACTGTAGTTTTTCAAAACAGAGATGTCATTTCAAATCCTTTAGAGCTACTGCATATTAACGTGTCAAAAGAAAGTATGTCCAGTTGTTGCCTTCTGTGTGTATTACTGCAGTATATATATGTTTCCCCCTCTTCCAATACGTCTCTACTAGTCTGCATTTCAAGTAAATAGGAAAAAATACCTCTCCCACATCTCTGTTTTGTATCATCTTTCTTTACCAATCAAGGTGTTTGAATGCTTTTACATGTTTAATAAAGGGGTTTTGTGCACTCCTGGGTGGTATTTATAAAAATAAATTGAGTCCTGTGATATAAACTATATGAAAGAGGAGGTTTTGTTTTTCTTAGAGGGCTTATTCCACTACCAGAGTATCTTTTGAATTTTTACTTCTATTTTAAGTATGTGAAGAGAAGGTTCCTTTTGTTAGTTATGCGTGGGTCAAAGCTTAATGTCAAAATGTTTCAGGGAGTTTACACAAGAGATTTCTGCACTTTGAAGCATGATTTTATCATGTATTTGTGATAAACAAGATGCAAACCATATAGGAAATCTGCCTTCTACTTATGCATTTTTGTAGTGGTTTTGACCACAGTCCAGAATTTGGCCAGGTTGAAACGGCTTCAAAACACATGTATATCACCTGCCTTCCTTTTGCAACTGGTATGCCTGATGTAATTTTTTTAATCGGCTATATCCATCTGTAAGTTAAATATATGTTGCAGTATGGACTTCTAGTTGTTCCTGAAAAGTCATTCCAAAGTACTTATCATATGGAGATTATTTATTTATTTATGTTTTATAAGGCTTTCTTTCAAAAAATCTGTCATTTATTACTTTTGTGAATTCCCTGATCTGGAGCTCAGTTTAAACATTAAATTAATAAGGTACAATGGTATGGATACAAAAATATGAAAACTGAAAAAAAAACCCCAACAAAACAACCCAAACCAAAACCACACACAAACCACTAAAACCCCTTAAATCACCAGTATTTATCCATAACAGCTATTTGTACAGGGAATTTCTCTTCAGTATTAACTAGGACTGGAAGACCACCTAGTACTTTTAACACCCATCATGCTATCTTTCATTATTACTAAAGCATAAACTCTGACTGATTTCTGCAAATATGCTTGTTTTAATAATAACTTTCAAAATAGGGTTTCCTAAATACATTTCTACATAATCCTCTACTTTCTTTATTGGATTTAACACTCCTGAATATTTCTTTTTGTAGATCTGTTCTAATTAATGGTAACTGTAGTAGGGATATAATTTGTGTATGTGAGCATACATGCGCACTTGCCCATATAAGCCATACTATACATAAAGAAAAGCTATCACTAATATTGTAAAATCAAACACCCTGGCATTAAAAAATGCCAGGAATAGGTTTGCTCACATAATAGTAATGTGCACTCATTTTTCCTCATAAATATTCACTGATATAAAAATGACACAAATGCGTGGATATTATTTGCTTACATGAGATGAACGATATTTATTCTAGGAACCTTTATTAACATCTTTTATCCTTGGTGAGTGGTATCTGTTCCTATATTCTGGTATCTAAAAGAAGTTTAAATACACATTTTCTGAGGAAACTGTTCCTTTTTTTCAGAGCTTTTCACTAGAGTCCAGGAGCCCAATTTTAAATTATTCTCAGTACCTATTAGGCAAGTGTAATTTTTTAAAAAACATTCTATTTGCCTAAATGTGGGCAGGTTTCCAGGGGGATTTACAACTAACAGATATGTTTTCCATAAAATGCAACTTTGCTTACAGTATCCTGTGTCACCAAAATTGAAACATTTTGGAGACATTTATGTTGATTCAGTTCTGCCTGATGAGCGGAGGGAGAACAGACAGAACAATTGTAAATGTTTTATGAACACGTAGTGAGCTTTTGAAGTCTCATAAATAACAGCTTTTAGTGTTTATCCAAAACATTTTTTTTTTTCCTCTGTATACTGTCATCACCTGCAATACTGCTGAATTGGGTCCGTGAATTCAGAACTAACATTCTCATACCACCTTTTCCACGTATCTTAGCACAGTTTCATATCATTTTCCATCTCTTACTCTCTCTTACAGCCAGAGTTAATATCTGGCCTTTCTTAGTTGCAAAACACATCCTTCTACCGTAGCATCTTCGCTCTGGCTCATAGGATTTTTCCAGATAGCTTTTTCATCCTCTACCTTTCTAAAACCCTTCCTGAGCACAGCTGTGATCAGAGAAGTTCTTTAATTGTAAAATCAGTTTCATCTTGCTTGCCTCCCTCACCCCTACATATATGCAGACTTGACAAAACGTAGACCCTGTTTTAAATTAGATCACCTTTATTCAGCACATGGTTTTTCAGACTCCCTGACCAGTAATCTGGATTACAGTATTATTTTACAGCAGTGGACACTTACCTCTAATATATCAAAAACTTGGTATATTTGGAGAGAAAATAAATGTTCCACTTACTTTAAAACAGACTACCCACTGTTGAAAGCTCACTTGTAAAGCCTGGATAAGAATTGTTGGTGTGTGTGTCACAGCAGATACGTGGCTGCTCTGTGTGCACTTTGGAGGCACACAGAGAAGTGTTTCTTTCAACAGCTATCTCTGAGCTAGCATGTCTGCAAAGTCCTTTTAACATGTGATGCTGTAACACCTTTGAAAGGGCAGGTAGAGCCTTTTTTCCTGAGATCCCAAACACAAAGCATAATCCAGGCAGGTCATTATGTCCAGTTTCTAATCTGTTCCTTAAAGTGTCCATTTATGTAGCTGTAGTTAGTTTACTTGAAGTTTTATTGGCTCATTTATTGATTTCAGAGAGTTAAACAATCTCTTATTAGGTGATTTCTGTTATCACGCTATCTTTAATGAAAGCTGTACAGCAGACCAGACTCATTATACAGGTTTAGAGATAGCATTTTATTTTTTTTTTACATCAAAAATTGTCCATTGATTCCCACTTTTGCTTTCTCTGTTAGCCAGTTTACAATTGAGAATGGCATTTTATTTTCTACATTATAACTTCTTTTTTGCCCACAGGGGAGTAGTTTATTCTCTGATTTGATGGTTTGTCAGCTTGAGGGCTCAGGATCCTGTTTTCCTAATGCTTTGTTTCTTGGATTAGTTTTCAATTGTCATGAAAGTGTCTCGATAGGGCCCTTGTATCAGTTCTAGTATGTACATGTGTTCCCTGCCAATGCTAGCATTGATACTCATAAGCATTAGAAGTTTTAGCCCTTGTACATTTGGCAGCATATTTTTTCTGGAAACTACATACTGATCTGAGATCTTTTGAGGAAGTGGTGTGTCCAGCTTTATTTGAATCTTGTTTTATATAATTTTTTGTGACTTAACCAATTTTTGTCTTCTATTATCCTGCTTTTTGGTAAGGTATTCTTTGAGAATACTTCATAACAGGTGTCATAATCTGTAAGACAGAATACTTTTTCTGAAAAAGACTTTATTCACATTAGGAAAAATGTAGCGTATTCTTTGTCCCATTTACTTTAATTGGTTGCTTTCATCTTAAATTATATTCCTCATTTAAGCTCATAAATTTTTCAAGATCTAAAGTAATTTAACCAAATAAAAATAGAAACATGCAAAAAGGACTACGTTTGGATGATGGCATAGTTATATTGAACTGGATTCATGGTGGTTAAATGGATAATTGCGCTTGAAAGGACCGTAGGCTGTAATAGGCTGTGGTGTATCTTGTACATTTGTCAATTCAATTCCTCTTAGGAATCCAAAAGTATCTACGAAATGCAGCATAAGCCAAAGAATCGTAAAGGGATACATATCTTCTGTTTTACTTACAAATATTTCAGTCAGCACAGAATTCATCCTGTAAAATACATTTTGGCTATCCAAACTGTAATGCAGGTATAATAGGCAGGGAAATTACTTTGCTTGATTAAACTATATAGCAAACAGTGTGTGTTTTGATTGTAATTTATAAATTCTAATAGCAAAAATGGGCAGAATTTCTCAAGTGTGCTAGTTGATTATAAACAGCTGCCTATCTTGGCAAAGTGCTGTGGAAGAGGGCAGGAGGGCTTGAGTAGATGTGAATATAGGGCTTTGTCAAATGTTATGACCCGTTTCTAGAGAACTTCATCTTATTTGTAATACAGTCAGATGTGAGAGTCAGAACTCTGGGGAGCAGGCATAAGCCATTAGGACGGTTGATGACTTGTCTTTTTTTTGTTCCAGTAAGATGTTCTGTGTTATTATTTGTCCAGTCTGTAAACTCGCCTAGACTTCTAACACTTATATATGCTGTATATGCTATTTTAATCTACAGAAGACTTGCCAGAAAGCCATGGCTGGGCAAAGCCTTTATTAGTATTCATCTTAGTGGCTGGCTATAGAAAGAAAAATGGCTTGGCAACTGTTCTATTAGAGATCATCTGTGAACTGGTTAATACCTGGTACAGTTTCGTTATTAATTGTGGATGGAAATGACTTAGGAATGGAAGGAATTCAAAAGTTCATTTTGTAGCAGATGTAAAGGTTAGATATCCACTTTGGAGAAGTTATAGTAAATTCACAAAGGTTTGAAAGATGTCAATAGCAAAGATAAAAGAAAAGAAAAAATAAATCCTGACAGTGATTTAGCTATAGACTCGCAACAGAAATGAAGAAAAACAAGCAGTGAGAAACAGTCCTGCTTTGACAGAAAAATGGTCTAGACAAGTAGAACTGTCATTCTATTTATCAATGTTTTTGACATCTTCCTAACTAGTGAGAAAGGGATAACCCTTTATTAACCATGTAGAATCACAAACTCTTCCATTTTTCCAGTATTGGACATTTTGCAGTATTTGGCTGAACTTCTGGGTTTGAGCAAGAAAACACCTTAAATTATTTTATGTTGTCTTATTGCTAGAGATATGTATGATATAATGAGGTATGGGAGCCATTGCATACATTCATTAGTCCTGTGTTTGAATATAAACCCTTATTTATGCCAGGTTTTATTTTGGTGTATATTTTTTGCCAAGCTTGACTACATTGCACATTGCATAACTTCATGTTTAAATTTATTTCCTAGTGCCATTTGCAGTACCTTTGCAAGGAAACTACTTTTTGCTTTACCTGTGGTTTGGGCTTTTTTATTTTTATAAAAAAGGACAAATAGGTCTGTGACAGTTGATGGTTTGCTTTTGTGTCTGAAACTTAGCTTGTGGCATATTTTATGAAGTTTGAAATAATATTTATGCAAGTGCTAGAACAAATGTGTAAACGGCTGCCTAATTTTCTGAGCCTTCCCACTGGAAATGTTGCAGATGCTGTTTGATATACTTTGTACAAATCTCTTGAATTTGTGAAGTGGTTTTAACTTTAGGAGAGAGAGAATTTATATGTGTTGTTATCACTGAGGTGAAATATTAGAGTTTGGAGTTGTGAGTTCCATAATGGGTTTTCTGTTCCCATTAGATTATCTAATTGAATCTTGTGCACCTAAAATTGTACAGAAAGATGCAGCATCCAGAGATGCCAATTTCCCTGATAAACATAGAGCTAATGAAAACTTCCTATAGAAAGATATTTTAGGAAGGCGAAGAGTATAGGATGGCCACTAGCCAAATTTTGTCTTCTGCTTATTTATAAGGTATTCTGTATTGCCATTTATAAACTTCTAGGAAAACTTAGATTTTTTTGAAGTCTTTTTTAAAGCTAGATTTTGTCTGTTTCCTATTTTAATACAGCTTGGCAAGGCTAAGCCTATTGTGCCTATGGACAGATAGCAAAGATGATAAATAGCCCTAAAGTTTAGTTTTGTTTGAACAGCTGCAGCATTTACTTTAATATGGATAGAAATATCTGTGACTAGGGTTATATTTGTTTTCCTGAATAGGAAAGATGTCATTCTTCACTGGAGCGAGACATCAAACATCAAAGAAAACAGAGTTTTGTAACCCTGTGTTAGTCTCCTGTTAGAAAAGAGCAGTGTAAAAAAGCTGGAAAAGTTTCCTCTGTACCAGAGGAACAAAGCAAAGCTTTTCCATTTTCTTGTGGATAATGTTAAATTCCATTCTTCTAAATCTGTGACGTTAGATTTTTCCCTGTCCCAGCTTTGGATAGTGTGAGCTTTTATAACATGTTACTCTTTTCTAAATTATTTAGGAGAAAGTGGGAAAAAGAAAGGGTATAATACTTCTTTCTTTCAGAGAGTTTGAGGCTATGTGTAGATTGGCATTTTGAGGTAAATGTGCTGTATTGTACCAGAGGCACTGACCCCACTAACACCCTGACTGGTACCTGTTTGTAGCACAGTGCGCCTGGAAGCATGTAGGCCTCCCCTTACTCAGAAATCAAGATGCATCAGCTGAGAGCTGGTGTTCCCACCCTCACAGTTTTCTTCTAAAATGTTCTTGGGCATGGAATAGTTTGTTTTTCCTGATGAGTGCTAATCGTTCAATCTTATATTGTTCTGAGTCCTACTGCTTTTTATTTTGCTGGTTTGTTTTTGATACCTGATGATTGTGTCATAGGAGAATAATTGTCTGCAGTTCTAAATCTGCTCCTTTACCCTTGAGATTTTGTTTTCATGACAAGAAGGTTTTACACCCTCTCTGAAAGTGATGATTAATAAATATATAATAATCTGCATTGAAACATCTGAAAGTTACACAGACTGCTCTCTGCATGCATTGTTTAGTTTTTATCTTTATGTTTATTTTACAGGATGCTGTACTTTCGATGAGCCTCTCAGTTCCTGTGGCTATAGTCAGTCAGATGATGATGATCTTAACTGGGATCAGGTGAACGCACCGCTAAAGCCCTCGTCAGGTCAAGGGATGCCATCTGGTTGGTCATTTATTTTGCTTTGTTTCTCCTTGACATTAGCCTATGTGTTTATTCAGCATTTCTTGACAATTATTGTTATTTTGGACAAAGTAGCATTCTGTTTAATTGCAATACTCAGATCTTCCAAGTGATTTTTGTGAGGTGTATTTTGCAAATCAAAGGTTTTCTTTTGTGACGTGGGGAATGTAAAGGTTAGAAAGTAGAAATAGAACCTTGATGTCATCAGGGAAGGCAGAAAGAAAACAGAGCAATGGCATGAAAGTGAATATGAAGTAGTGCTAGAAAGAGGCAGACAGGACTACTCAGTAAGACTCAAAGGAAGGAGAAAGAGTAAGAGATAAAACAAAGATGGCCTTAGTTATTTTCATTGAAAAAGATATTAATCAAAATCTGTTCTGAAAAGAAATGGAGAATGAGAAAGAGTTATGAAAAAGGAGAAGAGAGGTATCCTGAAACAAAGGCCCTCAATGACACTATGCTTGTTGTGCTTAAAAAACAGTTGTGAAACTGTTATTTAATGCACTTGATGAACTGCACGCAGCTGGACCTAATTTCATAGCAACAACCCTTGCATCCTGCTGAGCTATAAACTTACTCTGGTAATACAGTCATTCGTTTACCCTTTCACCCACACAAATATGTAAAATCTGACCATTGGTTGTAAAATATTCACTAGCCTAAAATATATCAATTATTCTTTTTTCGTATTTTTACCCGGGCATGTTAAGAGTTCCCCACATGTACTGATCTCCACCTCCTGGGGAAAGCAGCATCTTCTTTGGCTTTTAAAAACAGCCTCCTATAACTTGTCACCTAGAAGTAGTCAAAACAAAAAGACCACTTTATAAAATCACTGGTTTTAGCATCACAGGACGACTTCTACATTAGCTTCATAATTTAGTATAAATATATCCAGATCACTTAAAAGCATTGCAGATGAATATCCTGGTGTTTCATATCCATTTAAATTATATTTTTAAAGCACCCATAATGTACTTTGGCATTTGTGTACAATCTTTTTAACAGTTATCCTTCTCAAGTAAATGTTCCTCTCTTATTTTTGTGTAAGGGAATTAGGAGATAAACAGTGTGAATCTTCAGAAGTGACTGTATAAACAAAACCAGAATGTGTGCAGTCATCACTTTTAGTCTAATGCACTAAAGTACAATATGCATTAATCAGCCCTAGATATCATTCACTTTTGAAAATGCTCACTATAGATTTATCAGTGTTTCTGTGTGTTGTGGACAATATCACCTTTGAGGTTGATGGTTGAAGAGAAGTTCCTTTTCCTTCAGCACTTCATTTCCCCTGGCGACGGCAGGGATCCCAAATTCAAGATGAATGTTCAGTTTGTCTGAGTCTCGGTGCTTGGATCGTTGTGCTTGATTGAGTTCATCATTCCAGATAAAGGAGGTTCTTGCAAATTCCTTTTTAAATTGGATCTTGTCCAGTGGTCTTGGCATGCACTGCTAAAAAAATTCTGGACTATTTCATTAGTGCTTAATATTGTTCCTCAAGTTGGAGCTAATACACACAGTTTATCAGACATTTTGGCTTGCAGTGTGAGTTATACATTCTTTTTCTCAGCCACACCACTGGAAATTCGTTTTCTATTGCAAACTTCATTCATTACTCTCCCCGCTTGTGTTTTGTGAAAGCTATTGTTGGTATATGTTGTTCAGTCTTCTTGACAGATAGAAGAGGTTCAAATCTGTGTTCTTCTCTCTGGTGTGAGCATAGGCTTGAAGAGTTTTTTGTTTGTTTTGTTTTCCCAAGGGCAAGAGTCTGGACTAGGGACTGGTATTTTTATGGAGGGAGAATGATATAGTTGTAATTTCATTTATCAGATGTAATACAACTTGTTTGTTGTCTTCCTGCCTTTTTATCAGAAGACTAAAATAATGTTCTGATGATCAACTAAGAAGATATTAAATTTGGTAACAAATTATATTTAGAGTTTAGGGAGTTTTATTTCTGCCCATAAAGGAAGTAAAATATGCTTTGGGAGTCTTGGGTCAGCAGATGAACGAGTTAGTCTGAGGAGGGTTTGGATATTGGTGCCTTAAAAGGTCAAAAACCCCTTTGAGAGGGAAAGAAATGCTCATTTTTTGCAAATGAGAAGTGCTGTGTCTAAAGGCACGATTCAGTCAAGTGATATCTAATTTTTCCTCATAATTTCATCTAGACAGTTTTTTCTGTTCTTGTTAAAATCATCTTAATGATTTTAATTAGTTTTCAGTTAGCCTTAGCCAGAGGGTTATGTGATACACTTAAAAAATGATTGCAAGTAGTTTCTCAGCAGTTTCTGAGCTACATATTTTAGAAGAAGTAAATTCAGATGATAATGAATGGAACATCTTAGATTAATGGTTTGTGGGGAATTCTTGGCTTGAAAGCAAAATGCTTTATGCAGAGATGTTGTAATACTAGACTGAAACAAGAATTCCCTGTTCAGTAGTCCCTTGTCAGTAGAAAACATTAATGCACATAACATTCCTAATTTCAGGCGGTATGCTCCAGTGAGTGAGTTGATGTCAATATGTAATATTTTGTATACTTTGGTGGCAGTCAGGGGGAAGCACACTAGTTATGGCATTTGATTTCTTTTAATCCACGTGAGACTGTTGAGAGCGTAGCTGTACTTCAGATAGATAAATATTTTGGCTTGATGTGTTATTTCAGGGGGACAAAAGAAATGTCATATAACATTTATGCATGTGTGTGCATGCATTCATGTACACACTATATTTTAAATGTTAGTGAGAATTAATAGTTTTTTGTGAGATCTAGCTTCAGATGAAAATTGGTAAGTTGTATCAAAGATGATAATAAAAAGTTTCTAGAAGTGTTTCTTACAGTGGACTTTAATCTTTGTTAAATTGTTACTTTAGTAGAGAAAAAGAAATTTAGTGCTATTAAAGTAAGTAGGGTTATAGCGCTCTAATTTTCTTGATAAATATAAACATCACTTTTAATGAGTCAGTACTAATCTAAAACTGTGTTAAAGAGACCCAAAAAGCAATGACATGTGTATTTCTGTATGTATTTGTATGGCTAAAATGAGAGTGGTTAATGCACTTTTCTTCTGTTTCAAGTGACCTGTGAGATGAAGTAAATGCTGTAGGAAGAGTGGCTCTTCCCTTTTCTCAGCCTCTTTCTCCTTGTCTGTTCCAAGAATGTATGTTTATAATAGAATTCTAAACTATAATTATAGAAACAGTCATATTAATGCCATCTTGCATTGTTCTATAGAACAGTTAGAGCAGTTTGATATTAATATATATATATAATACACGTTTACAATTACAGCTTGCTGTAGCCCATTAAAGATGTCTTCAGAAAAATATTCCCAAACATTAGATTACTCTATTGGCAACTAGTTGGCACTGGGACTGCACTGATGGCTTGTGTGAGAGGAGACCAGGGGCTGCCCCATGTTGGACACATCCAGTTCCAGCTGTCTCCAGTAGGCCAACCTCAGGTCACAGCTGAGCTGTGGCACCTCTGGGATAGCATGTTTAAGAAAGGCTAGAAAATGCTGGGCAGCAGCTGTGAGAGAGAGCACAGAGGAAAAAGTGAGAAGAACAGCCCTGCAGTCACCCAGGTCAGTGCAGAAGGAGCGGAGGACGTGCTCCAGGTACCAGAACAGAGGTTCCCTTGCAGCCTGTGATGCAGACCATTGGGAGGCAGTGACGTGGTTTAAGCCTAGCCGGTAACTCAGAACCACACAGCCGCTTGCTCACTGGTACTTCACATTAAAGCTCAAAACTATTACTAATTCTTAGATGTTTATAGGAAGGAATGCAGGCTGAGTGTGTGACACTGCAGTAGCGAAGCCATCTCTCTGACACCTGGCAGTGTGTCCTAGAAGGGAAGAACAGAATTACCGAGAGCAACAGAGGTGTTGGTTGGATTAAAGGAGGGGAGGGGGGAGCTACAAGATGAAGAAGTGTGTAAAAATACGTATATGGGCACATGCATGTGTACATATGAATGCTAGTTTACTGTTTGAGAACAGCTGACATACAAACAGCAGTGAAGAGAATGCAGGGTCAGAGGTCTGAAACAGTGAGTTTGGTAGGATCTGAAGTAGTCTGAAGGATGAGTAGGGTGAGAGCTGAGAAAACTCAGATGATGAAAAAAACAAAACCAACCAACCACAGATAAGTATGCAAACTTAAACCAGAATTTTTGAGATATTTGAGTGCATAATGTCAGTTACTGCTACAGCGAATCGTCACAGACAGCGATGCAATTAGAATTTTAGAGCTTACAGTAAGAAATTAAAATATTGTAAAGTGCCTGCTGCATTTGTCATTTGCTGGATCTATTTTCTGTTCCTGTCCGTGTATTATTTTACTGAATGCTGTGTTCAGTTGTGTAAAATCTTTCTGCAATGTTTCACAGTTCCATTTGATTTCTAAAGGACAGTAGCATCATTTTTCTTCAATGCAGAGGTTGGTTTGATAGCACTGAAGGGATGTCACTGCATTTGCAATGAGTCACTGGCATCAGATTTCCATTCATTTTAGAATTGTTCAAAACCAATTACAAATCAAATCTTCACAGGCTGCCATTCAGTGCATTGAAAGGATATTTTCAGCAATGAAGACTTCTGTGTTTGATGTAGTGCTGATCAAAGCCAGGATGAAGATTCTGTTTGTGCTATTCAAGGTGATAATATGTGATTTTCATGGCTATATGTAATTTTTTGAATGGCCTACTGCCGTTATTTGTATCCCGAATATCTAGTGTTGCTTTAAATATTTAGTAATATCTGTGCAGTGTCTGCAGGAAATGCATATAATGCTTATATTAATTATTGTTTAAAATGGCCTTTTGGTACCTAGTTAGCAGATGTGTAGCTAGGAGACTTTCCATAAACCAAGCTACTGATTTAAAGGAGTATTTAATATTAAAGGCTGTGAAGTAGTTGTGTGAAAAATGTACCTTCTTGTTTTATCGTGCGTGGAAGACTTGTGATCCGTTTTAAAGACAGATAAAGCGATCAGTTGGCAAGTCTATGTTAAAGCCAACTACAGTGTCTCACCATGTGAAGTTATAGTGCTGTCGCTTTCCATTGTGATGAGTATTTTCTCATTAAGCATATTTTAGCACTGCACTATGTGTTTATCCTGTGTTAGCACGGATGCTTTTCTTCTGTTTAGATTCAGACAGAAGAGAATTAAATGTTTCTTATTCAATGCTGTTTCTCACAGATTAAATAGCTGCATTTTTAATTCATGAGAATACTCTTAAGAGATAAAGTAAAGTACTACCAAGGTGTGGGTGTTGTTCACTATGTCACTGTGTTCGAGCTACATTTTTTCATAGAATTTTCTAGACCTAGAACACTGGCATGTTTAGCATTTTATTGCACATCCAGGTAATAGCTGCAGGCATTAAGGACATGCCTGTTTTGCAGGCAGCTCCAGCTTGTGTTGACATATTCAAGCCTGTTTCCAATTAACTGCCTAAGCTAATATCAGTTGCTGCTAATATGGAGCAACCTGAAGGTCAGCCTGAGCAAACCACCTGAGTACGGACCCAGCTAGCTTTGTGCTGCCATGGCTACAGTCCAAGCACTAAAGGGGTTAGCTACTTTAAAAACATACCTGAAGACTTTAGTGAATAATGTGCTTCATGGATTTGTTCAACTACCAAAGTAATGCCACTAGCTATGTCTGAAGTATTTCTTGCTGTGATAACTTGTGGGAATCTTGAGGTCTTTTTTGTAACTTCTGACCTGACTTACAGATTTCAGCACCTGACACAAATACTGGGCTTATTACAAATGTTGAGCCTCCAGTATTCTTGCAAAGGGAAGTAGAAAATTAATCTGAATCACTGATGGACAATGGTCCTAGCTTGCTTAATAGGCCAGCTAGACAAGTTATTTGGTTGTATTTTGTCTACAAGCCTAGTAGTTTCAGACATAATAGTTGGGTTGATATGGTAATGAATTATTTAATCTTTTGTTGTAGGTGTTCTCTACATATGATTTATTTTACACTTTTTTCTTCTTTTGTAGGAAAAATATTTTGAATATAAGCAGTGTGTTTTATGGAGTAATGCCCAGTGTAGATGACTGACTGACAGATTTGCATTTGAAGCAGTGAGCTTTCTTTAGCATTTATAACTGTAACTTAACAGGAGGAGAACAGTTGTCCTGTTTTCTTACACATCCCAGCAGCCCTCTGATGCTTGCAAAAGTGCAGAACATGTTGCACGCTAGAATCTATCAGTAGTTGATAAAGATTTGTTAAAGATGTTAGACTGGAAAATTATATGATAAATTATGTTTGAGGTACTCTCATGTAGAAGACAGAATCTGTGAGAGGTCTGGGAATTCACATTTCATTAACCCAAGTATTCCCAAAGCAACCTGGAAGATAAAATTGACTGCTGAGGGTGTTTCTGTGTAACACCATGTAGTGCCACATAATGGTAAGCAGGCCCTCTAGCCTAACTCATTTAACTTGCTGTGATTACATATTTTCCACTGACGTATATAACACCTGCTATCATATATACTGAAAAAGTTAACATAATAAGCTAGACACTGGAGCTGGGTTTGAAATGGATTTCTTGACAACAAAAATATTTAGGATTGCAAAATTTTACTGTTATGCATTGGAAACCCAGTCTTCCTCCTATCTTCCACCCATAGTGCCAGAACACTGTCTTGCTGGTTAAGTGCATCAGAATCTTGTTTCAGATTTCCCTGCTAAATTAAAAGTAAAGTATACTGACTAACTGGGATTTTTTTTGTTTTGTTTTTTTTTTTTATGTTCTTGGGATGTTCAAGAGGAGTTACTTTGGATGAGGAGTTACTTTGGATGAGGTATCCCAATTGGAGGGAGGGAAAGTGAGGTAGGCAAGTCCCAGCAAGAGGGAGAGAAAGTGCTTTGTGTTGTACAGCCAGTAAATAATGGCTAAAGTATTTTATCGGGGACTCAGGACAGCTACCTTTGCATTACCTTCTGGTGAACTGGAATTTCTCAACTGGAATATTCGTCTGGAAAAGAAAAAATCAGTTACTTCTTGTGGAGGCTCTTGGTTCAGAAAAGGCCACACAGAATGTAAATTTTCTTTCCTGGGGATATGCCCGAGACATGTAAATGTACCCCAGGAAGCTTTAATCTAGGCAGTTAGGGATCTCATAGTAATATAAATGAAATAGCACATTCTGTAGTCCCTAGGTACTCAGTGCTGAAGACTGTTACTGTACATTCCCTGCCATGGTAAAAGCGCTGCAGTTTCTGCTCCAGTTTCAGCAGACTTGTCTTAAGTAACAATACGAATTTTTGTGCTTGTTGTTCTTCTGTTGGAAAATGAAGATACTTAGCCAGTTTGAGGAAAAGCTGTGACTAGTAAAAAGCCTGTGGGGACTGTGAGTAAACAGTGAGTCTGAAGATGCGCCTGTAAGAGCTGCACTCACTGCATTACAAGATCAGGAGGAAGAGAAACAATCAGAGTATTCCTAAATAAGCTTTTTCTTGTTTAGTAATTAATCTACTGGAAAAAAAGCCTCTTAATTTCTTGCAGTCTTCAGGGCTTTTCTTTCAGTCTCATGGTTATCCCATTAGATTTCTTCTCATCCATCCTGCCCTTTAGAAACTAATAAAGAGCGGATCAAAACCTTTCCTTGCATTATAGGCTTTAAAGTATGTAACGTGACTGCCTCCATTTGAGGGCCTAAGTTGGCTATTTCCTGAGTTAGAAGTTTATCTTTTAAGACAGTTCTTTTATAGGACAAGATTATAGCCACAGTTAAAATGCCAGTGAGTGGCAGATGGACTCTATCATTCCTCTTTAGGAGCGCAAACGTTATGATTCCTCAGGGAATCGTTTTCTTGGCATATTATTTTAAGGATTTTTGCTGAAATTAAAGAGGGAATTCTTGTCTCAATTAGATTTATGGGACTTTTTTTTCATCCCTTCTTACAGCACTTAATTTGTTGGAAGGCATTGATGACGGATAGTATGTTAGCGGCTCGAGCTGTGACTATAGTTAGAGCAGCCAAAAAGTCATTGATTTGAGTGATTTGAGGCAGAGGTCATTAAATGCTGCATCAGAAAGCTATTTGGCAAACCTGTCATTCATGGAGTACTTGTTCTTTGGGTTGAATTTGAAATTGCTCTGAAGTACAAGATAGTGATAAAGAAAGCTTCTTCCTCATTAGTGTCTAAAACGAGGCCCATATTCTGACCAAACCCATCTTTTGATCACAATTTAAGAACAATGTATTTTTAGCATCTCCTTTTGTCTTCCTTCTTTTACCAGAGAATTATGTGGTTTAAATTATTCTATTAACCTTAATCTCTGTGTAATATTTTAAAATCTGATGCACAGTAGAAGTGTACTGGATAATGTGCATAAGCAACATTTTTCTGATGAAAGGAATTGGTTCAGCCAAAACTAGCTCATTGAGCAGACTACATATAGCCACCTAGAAGTTCTGCTTGCAGTGTGGCTGCAAGTGTCTCCAGATGTCTGTGATATTTGAGCTTCTTCTCCCAAGCTGAGGACAGTCATGCTGGCAGTATGTCAGGTGGCAAATGCGTCTGCAGAGCTAGGTTAGTACACAACCAAAATGGATGCATCGTATTTGCTATTGTATTGAAGTCGTCTTGTATTCGAGGCAATCAGATTTCCCAACATATAAACACAGAGTCTTAATTCCCTTGTATATGTTCACAGAACTCGGGAGTCAGAGAAGAAGCAATTAAAAGGCTTTCATGAATTCCATGAGCTGAATTAAAGAGCTCAGTACTTCTTTGTTTTCGGTGTTAAAGCTATATAGTTATTTCCCTCACTAGCTGAAATAATGCATTCTTCATCTAGGAGTCACAACATTTCTAATCAACTGCATTTCAGTAGCACAAAGGAAAAAAACTACCCAGTCTGGACCTCATTGAAAATGTAATGATGTACGCAGCCATTTAATTATGAGGAAACAGGTGCAGGTAATTATCCAAGTCATAATGGTGCAGCAGCTAATAGCATCAAATATTTGATAATTGCATGCAAGCAATTGATCACAGTTCTGTGCTTCTCACATGATACAGATTTGAAAAGCACTTTTCAATACATACATATTCATATTAGAACATGGATGCTAGAGATGTACTCTTCTCACCCCTAACTTTATATACTATGATTTTGCAGTGAATTTCAATGTGATTATATTGTTACTTAAAATCTTACTGTTTCATTTTTCCCCTTACCTTCGAGGGGAGGCATGTCCTTCTGCCAGATTTGAGTTCCTGATTTCCTCATATTCTTGCAGTCTGCACCTCTCGGTGTCACAACTCTTGCCAATTAACTCTTGAGTCATTCTGGTTTCTGCTGGAGCATGACTTGGAATACATTTCACTAGTTGCTGTTATTGAGCATTGTGGTGCCAGCCTGAACTCAGTAGTCAGATGTTGTTCTTCCCAGGGTGTCTGTCTCCTGCAATTGCACAAGAAATGCATCAGATGTAGTGACAGTGGAATGATCCTTAATATATTCTCTCACTTCTCATGTGTTACAAGCCACCAAAAAAGAAGGGAGGGGAACTGGGAATTTGCTAAAGTAGCTTGCTCTTTTACACAAGACCTGTGTGGTTAGAACACTGTTCAAAGAAGCTAGAGATGCTCCTTTCTGAAGCTTCTTTAAATTCACATCTTACAGTTGCAAGGAAGTGGCCCTGTCTCCAAGATGAGAACCTAAGCTGGTCATTAGCTCTCCTTTTGCGCATGAGCTATTGTAGAAAAGAAATCAACATGAGAAATTGGTATGTAGAAGAGAAATCAAGATTTGTCAGGGACTTGAGAAGGCTCTGAAAGGAAAACAGCAGGTGAAGAGAAGCTTGTCCCTGGCCCAGTCTTTTACCTCTACAGTATTTTAGCGGTTTTCGGTGAATAGGAATCAAAGCTAATTACTGTTTGAGTGGCAGACAGCACTGACCCTGTGGTTCTCACATCTTAGGAAAGGGATCCTTCTACTATACTACTACTTGAAAGGGTGGTGTTGAGATCTCTTACAAGTAGTATCCCAAGAAGGAACTGAGAGAACAGGCTTTCAGAGGAGGATTCTGGGCTTTCTGTATCCCAGGTAGGGGAGGGTGCTTTTCTAGAATCTAGAAGGGTACCTGAAGAAAGGGATATAAAACTTACTATTTTCCTTGGTATTTCCTTATGAGGTTTCCTTATTATGCAGCCACATATTAAATGAAATGCGTTTGAAAGGTCCAGGCTGGGTTGATGAGGATCCTGAGTTCTGAGTTCTGGAAGCTCATCGCCTAGCAGCACTAACAGTGATTTTGTTTCAGTACCTGAAACAAAAAGTTACCGTATTCTAGACTGGAGTTGGGCAGCAGCAGCATCACATTCTTTTCATGAGTGTACAGTTTACCTGTATAAAGAGATGTGGTATGTTTCAGCAGTGTTACTTAGATGTTACTGTGCTGTAGTGCTTTTCTTGTGATGTTTCATTTTGGCATGAGGCATGTTTGTGAAGGCAGAAAGTTGTTTGGAAAAATGTCAATTCAGGCATTTTACTTGCATGGCTTGAAAAACATAAGCAGATTTACTGAGTGCATGGCAGCTTTTCCCCCGCCCTGTCGTCGTTCTCCTCCACCCCCTCCCCCTGCTTTTTAGTGTAGCAGTAACAACAATTATGTAATTAGTAAGAAGCTAATTATTATTTTAGTTACAGCAAGGAAAAGCTGTATTTTGCAAGGATATATTATAGCTCTGGTTGAATTTAAATTACCCATGCTAACTGTTGTAGTATGTCTACATCCGGTTGTACTTGTAAGTTAATGCAAAGTATTAAAACAGGTCAGTTTACGTCCTGTGCAAGTCAATAAAGAAGTAAAGTTCATTAAAAAAACATGAAGAAGGAAAAAAGAAAAAGCCCTTGGAATACACACCTTAGGCATGGTGTGTATTCACAAGTGAAGTCAATCTTTAGGATTTCTACATGTATAAAATGGATCTATATTAGGTGTAGTCTTCCCATCTGCACAGCACCAGCAGTATGACAGTACTTCTCTTGTGTTACAAATCCATGTCAATTAACCTTGTCCAGCCTCCCCTTTAGTTTCATCTTTATTTTCTGTTCCTCCTTTTCAAGCTGATTTGATGTCCTTTGTAGCATTAAGGTTCAGATTACATGCATCCTTTTCTATCAAGTTATTCCCCTTTATAGCTGCTGGAGATCATTTTCCCTGAACAGCAGTGATCTCCTGACTCAGTAGCAAATGGGTCATTAAAAAAATGTTCTCCAAAGTATATTATTTCTGAAGTCTGAAATCTGTAATTGCTGTGATCTACTGAAGGATATTTAGCAATGACATGTGAAATTGTCCAGACATAAATGAAAAGTTTAGTGAGTTTGTTTCCCATTAATGAATTTCTTTTCCAGGCAAGAGCTCCTCTGAGATCTTTTCTGTACCTGTATTACTGTCTTTAAATGAAAGTACACTTTTGGAGAAACTAGCTCTCTAACTGTAAAGACGAAATAAAAATTGATACTGCAGTGATGCTTCAGAGTGCTGCTATTTATCTTTTGTGTTTGGCAAATAGAGCCTGTTATGTGTAATCATAGAATGGTTAGGGCTGGAAAGGACCTTAAAGATCATCTAGGTCTAGATCATCTAGTAAGGGAATATAGAAAATCCTCTGGTATAATCTTAAGTTGTCTAGTTTCTTTCACTGGTAAATTTTACTCATATTGCAAGAAAAGTATTTGAAATTACGTACCCTGAGGCCTCTATTTTGCATGCTAATAGGTAGGTGGCTTTTTATGATGAAGTGCATTTTAAGAGCTTTTCAATGGCTGTTAGGCTGAAGCCTAACAGAAATCCTGGTTTTTGTACATTTCTTAAATGACAGATCTTTGTAATGAAAGCAAACATTAATTGCCAAAAGATTTATTCGGTTTTGTTACTTTTTGATTCTGAGGTTCTGTTACTTCCATGATTCTGTTCTTGTTTCAATTCTGTACAGTTTATCTACTATGATACATCTTGACAGAATATATATATTTGCAAGAATTTAATTCTCTCTTCCTTCTGCTTGAAGCTCAGTATGTGCAAAAGATTTCTGTGGTAAG
Source organism: Coracopsis vasa (assembly GCA_026283785.1). NCBI lineage: Eukaryota > Metazoa > Chordata > Aves > Psittaciformes > Psittacidae > Coracopsis > Coracopsis vasa. Next base: position 19,348 of record JANHGB010051520.1, read on the forward strand.
GAAGTCTTCATAGCACCTTTCTAAAGTCTGCTGAATCCAGTAGCCACAGACTTGATGTTTTGCATTGTCTGTTGTGTTTGTTATTGTGCACCAAATTTCTCTCTTTGCCACCTCTAACTTGAGATGCTTTTTGTAACCATTATTATTTTCAAGGATTCATTTCCTAAGAAAGCTTTGTTGGTGTACTGCATTTTAGCATATCAATGATGTGGAGTCTAGGGAAGCACAAACTGTCAAATTCCCTAAAGGATTCAGGGATATCCTTTTTTATACAATAGCCATCTGAGCTTTGCTTTGCCTATTAAAATGTGTTCCTTGATGGTTTTCCTAATATAAAGAAAATTTGATGGAACATTTGAAGATAAGTCTAAAAAAGCACATGTATTAATATTTATGGTTGCATTTATTCCAGCTCCAGAACTGTATGTAACCACATTGATGATTTTCAATACATCTGCTGAGCCACAGGATATTCTGAGCAAAGTAGTTGCCTTTACTTTGAAATGAACGCATGAAGAGATTCAGTTTAACTTAGCTTTCACATGCACAGATACATTACTTAAATTCAAGATAAATAATGTTTCAGGCTGCTTTTTCTTCCAAGGCATCTTTCAATGCTTAATACAAAGCTTCATAACACATGCTTCTTTTTATGTCAGAATTAAGTTGTGAGAAAGCATATTTCTAGGGATTGATACAATTTGTCTGCAATTTTGGGGTTGCTGTTCAAGTGCAAATAGTAGCAGATGACACCAGATTTGCCCTCATCTGGTATTCTTTGACTACAATTCTGAGGTTTGTTATACAAGACATGTTAATTATAGCATAGTAATTCAAAGTATAATCGCTGTTTTTCTTTGTCCAGTACATTCTTTGCTATGGTATCAAAAAGCATTTTGCCTCAAAAATTTTAATGGTCTTTTAAAAGAGACAAATCTCATTGAAAATGAAATTCCTAGGTAAATTTTGAAGTGTCTTTTTGGAATAGAAATGTTTTATTATAAGAAGACAAAACTTCCTGATGGAAGTTGTGAGGACAGCATACTTAGAACTTGAACAGCATGTTGATTTTTAGTAACACACTCTGTCCCAACCAGGGGCTGAAGCTGAATTACAGTTATCCTATCCATCCTGACTTGACCTGGGCCTCGTTTACTTATGCTAGGTTAGATACACGGAAATGCTCAAAACTGAAATTGTAATGGACTTTATTTTGTGAGTATAAATTGCTTGTAATTCAAAATAAGGATAAACTTTTAGGAAAAGAACACAATAACTTTTCTGTGTCATTCTTTCCTCTCCTGCTCTTTTTTTACTCCTTCCTCTGCCTTCACATCCTTTTTCAGTAACAACAAAGAAAGAGTAGCCTATTTTGTGTAGTTACTTTACCTTAATTTGGGGGATTATATTTACAACTCTATTACACTAAGGAAACATAAGTGTAGTTTTACTTTGCAGTTCTAGATTGCTTGTAAGGATGCCTGAAATATTTTTACTTTGAGAGTTGGAGGGGAATGTACTTAATTTTACTGGAGTTCCTTTAGGGGAAAAGAGAGGGGTTTTGGGGGGGTTTGTCTCTTTACAAGGAACACACCACGTGCCTTAATATTCTATGCACTCAGACAACTGCACTTTCCAAATGTATGTATTAGTTCTGGTCAATGCAAGTGGAATATTAAGTTTCTTTACAAAACAACAACAAAAAAACCCAAACCCCATTAAATCAAAACCATTTCAGTTTTGAAAGGATAAATCAACCACTTTCATATAAACAATTGTGCAGTGAAGTAGCATAATATTTAAATATTTATGTGCTAAATATATATATGAGATATTAAATGTTACTACACAATTTACTAAGAGAAAAAAATCAAGGCAGTAAAGTTGTGTGTACAATACAGTTGCATAGTGTTGTAGTAGGTTTTATCTCTAAGCTGGGATTTTCTCTGCCTCTCTAAAATTTTGGGGTTTTTTTTGACTATAAGAGATAATTTTTTTTACTATAAGAGGTCAGGAAAAGACTAATACGTCTCATGCCGGCCTACTTAAGGGGTGTCCTAGTCTCTAAAGGACTTGCTTTTACCACAGGCAGGATGCCTGCTCCTGAAATAAGCTGACATTAGATGCAACCTAGTATTGCCACAGTTGAGGTTCCTGCAGTTCCCGTCTATATTTTGCCATACTTCTCAATAGAGAGAGGAGAGGAGCTGAAATGTTGCTCAGACTTAGTGCTTAAAGGTAAGTTCCTCATGGAGTTTAAGCCTTCTTAACTAGCTACATCGTATGCAAAGCAACACTTGCAGGAAAATTTTAAATGACCAAGTCAGCATTTTCTGAAACCTTTCTTTAAGTATAAGAAATCAGATCAGAAGCAAGACACTTCAGCACACATATGGATTGGCTGGGGAAAGAACAAATACAAGAGATACATCTGGAAAAGGGTGCTTGGAAAAGAATAAGAAAAGTATGTACTCATTTTGTGGTCTTGTGATTGGTTGGTTGGTTGGTGTCAGACAAAAAAGAAAAACTGGGTTGGTTTTGTTGGTGTCAGACAAATGTCTTAGTTTTCCTTAATTTTCTGTTTTGCTGAGTACTCTGTCCATCAACGATTAGTCTTAAAGTCTAATTCAAGACACCGTCCAATTAAGAAATGTTGTCCCTTTTTATCTTGGGATGAGAGTCAGTAGAAACCGTGCTAGATAAGCAGATGAAGATCATATTGTAGTCTGAGTGGGGCAAGTTGATAAATTGTGCTCTGTGGGCAATAGCATTGGTAGCAGCTGGAACAGAATTTGGAGGGCAAGAGATGCTTCAAAAATAGAACATCCAATGAAATGCTGGAAGACTAGATCAACTTTAAGGTCCCTTCCAACCCTAACCATACTATTGATTCTGCGATTCTATGTTAACATTCAAGTCTAATGCATAATAAAATTCCCAGAGCAGTTCTTTTAGGTGTTTTCCAGTAGTTTCTCTTTTACTGGAGCAATTTAAAGTTGAAATGAAGCCTTTCTGGGTTCTGTCAAATGAATCCACCTTTCTAATCCTGAAACACCTTTCTTCAGCATTTTGAATTGGAGTGGAATAGCTCCTGCTTTTAGAAGCCTTTCAAGATTATGCTATGCTTTCAGCTTCTATTTTCTTGTACTACAAGATCATCCTTTGAAAGACATGTGATGGACCACACTGCTGTTACTTTCTGGTTTAGAAGTAGGCCATATCAGTTCATCCCTGTGATTTTTTTAGTTTTTTTTTTTTGTTGTTTAACATTAGCATGAAGTCTAGGAGGGCTATAATGTTTTTGCTTAAGATAGACAATGGATCTACCAACAATAAGCAGTTGTCTGGGTAGGGTTAGATTTTCTGCATCAGTTTTCTCACCGTTATCAGTGAAGTGCCTCTTTAGCAAACATTTAAAATGTGATGGAAGTGTTTAACTCTGCTGTAACTGCTTTTGCAGAAGACCTGAATCAATAATTCTTGGTTTGTTTAGTAAACGCTACCTCGTGTAACGAATGTGATATTTTAAATGTCAGTGTTGCTTAGGATTTCATTTCTTACTGAGGTTTGTACAACTGGAGAGGAAGTACATATATTATTATTTCCTGTGGATGAGCTGAGATGAAGCCTGGGTTTCAGTCATTTTACACATGCTTATATGAACTTGACCAGCACCTTCCTTCCCCTGTTAGGGAGCAGCAAGGGCTGGCTGCTTCTTAAGAAAAGGGGATTTGAGATCCAAGGGTGACCCCAGCACCAGCTGTGCCCTCACAACATCTAAACACAGCTGACAGAGCCACTAACAGGACTAATATCCTGATAGTGGGATCCAAGGAAAGCCCCAGGTCCAGGGTCCATCTAGAGACCTGGGGCAGGAGCTGAAGGAGAACAGCCTGGAGACAGGGCTGGGGATGGGCACTCCTCCATCATTGCCAGGAAGAACAGCAGATCAGTTGGGTCCTTGATTTGGTTTACTATGTGGCCTCATAGGGCAGAAATAGAAGTACACAGTAGAAAGGTGTGGACTGCTTTCTGTAGCAGTACTGGTCTGTAATGGCTTAAAGAGCAATTTTGGCTACAGAGGCAGGTGTTGAAATGTTTCCTATCTTAGCTTCTGCATTCCACCTGATACGCTGCTTAACAGATGGTTCATCAATAATAGTTGAAACAATTCTTTGCCCATTTCAAAAAACAATTGCATTTGACTGTAACAAAATTTCATGTTATACCTAGGGAAACTAAAGTTTTTTGAAGGTTATGCATTAACAAATGTCTCCTGAGAAAAGACCTTTTCTTCCTTCTGTCAGCATGATCTTTTTTTCTGTTTGTTTAGCAAAACTGGAAAACGGTTTATTCCCATTTTAATTAAGACTAGGGGAAAAAAGAGAAAAAGCTCAGAAGATGGTGTTAGTAAGATGTTTCCTATGAGTCGACCAATAAACGTGCATTCCCTCACCACAAGTGGATGATCTCTATATCTCTTAAGCAATATTTGGCATTAGCAGGCATATTACTGTACGGTAAACAGTCTTCTGCTTCTGGCTTCAGGTAATAATAATAAAATAGTAAACTACATATAAACAGCTTGAATGGGCTTGGTTTTAACATACCTGTCAAATGAGTAATGGTATGCTGTAAAGTAATTATTTGGACTCAGTATTACATAGGGAGTATGGTTCTACTTTTTACTAAACCAGAAAATTAATCAAGGACATAGTAATCATGACTAAAAGGTTACTGTTTGTTTTACTTTCCAGAACAAAATGAACTGTCTTACTTTTGTGGATGCTGTTGTCCCAATTTTTGTTTCAATTCTGTATGAACTGACGATTACTGTCCTTATTTCATGCCTGTCTTGCATACCTAGTGCAAAAAAGCTTGTCAATATGAAAAACAGGGCAGGGATTGAGAAAAGTGACATTCACCACTGATGACTATTTGGGAGAATCATTTATCATGCAAAATAGCTGCAAATGGCACATAGCCTGGCCCTCATAAGCTGATTTCTTACTAACTGGCAGTAATAAAATTTGCAGTCTTATTTATCCAAGAATGTCAACTGTTTTTCCAGGAATGAGTAACAGCTCCTAACAACCATGAGGCCCTGTGGTATCCTGTATAATTTACAGACAATCTTATTGACCTACGCAGGTTAAGTGACTCACTTGAGATAATGAGTCAGTGGCAGAGTGTGGAATAAAGCCGAGAGGTACTTTAGACTAGTTCATGATTCCTAACAGGACGCCTATATTGCTTTCCATTCTAAAACACCAATGCTACCTCAAAGTTTGTAGTCCACCCTTTATTTCAATGAAAGTTTTTAAGTTAAAAACAACCCTAATGAAAAAGCCATTATTAAAATATAAACTTCTTATAATGGACGTTTGAACTTGGCACTGGGCAGTTATTCTAAAGGAATGCACTAGAAGCAGTGCAGGTATCCCTGCATATAAAATAACAGATGTTGATGGTTTTTTCTGTATTGCATATCTTTCTCACTCCAGTGAGCTCCGGCTTGCGGTTGACTCAGGTGAAGTTTCTCTTCATATTAGTGCAAGGCTGGCAAAAGTCCTTCTCATTCTGTAGGGAATTTTGTTGCAGAAAGCCTGAGCTATACTTCTTCAGCTTTTACCCAAAGACAGAGCATTGTGTCAAGTGCTCGAAATTTGAGGGTTTCTCTCGAGGTTCATTTTACTTTGCAATCATTTGTAAGCATTAGTATTCTGATATTACTTGTCAACAGTACTAAATATAATTTTTTTAATTTCTAAGTCTTATCATATGATACAGATTTGTGATACAGATTGCTTTTGAAGGGCTAGAGATTTTCTTTGGCAGTTGAAATTTTTAAGTCTCCATTTCCAAGTCTTTGATTTTAGAGATGGAGTCACTGTGCAGATGTACATGGGCACGTCATGCTTTCAGCATTTTTTGGTGATGATTTGCAAGATTTGGGAATCTGTTCTTACCTGAGGTCAATTATACCATTTTGAGGCTAACAGCTGCAAAATGCATGAAGGTCTATGGGAGAACAAAGCAGAAAGATAAAGAAAAACATATAAATTACAGGGCTTTTAGTAGACCATGCAGCAGAATTATTTCCACTGGATTTTCTATTAAAATTACAACTATTTTTTCAAAATAGTGGTTGTTTATATTATTCTATTATCATAGTAGCTAAGCTTTCCTGACAGAACCCAACCCTAAAATACTACTTGTCTGTGCTACTTAAGTATTAAGCCATTGTTAAATAATTACAGTACTAAGTATTAATACTCCTTGTTCTCAGACAATAAAAAAAAGATATAAAACAAAAGATTACTTTCTGTGGAGGATTGCAGGTTTCTCTCTTGGTCTTAGTAACCTTATTAACCAAAGTTCAAAAGTGTAAAAGGAGAAGTAGCTAGTCTATAATTGCTGTCCTAGCTGAGACAGATAGAAAATCATAATTAATAGTAGAATGACTACATGTTTGTGCTAGAAATTTGTAAGGAAATGTAAGCCATGGGAAAATATGAGTTTAAATCTCCTTGTGGATATAAGCTAAGTATTAGAGAATTTTAGTTATTTCTGGGGGTATGGTCTCTCTTGAAGTGCAAGCAATCTTTTCTAGCTGTTTAAGCATGTTCTTATACTGTTGTAGGGAATAAAATACTCACTGCTTTTCTCCTCATGCTTGATTAAAAAGTAATTTCCTGGCAATAGTTTTCTTGGGCACCTGAGAATCCTTAAGCAACATTTTTTGTCAGGTATTTTCTTCACCCCTTTTTCTTTTCTATTAATGGACTGAACTAGTGTATTACTCTCTAAAGAAAAAAGAAAAAAAAATCTTTTTAGATGCCATGAAATAAAAAGAATGCTGCAGAGAATAGCTAAAGTGCTGTTATTTTGGCTCAACCACTGTCTTTCCATCTGTTAGGAAATCATTTGGGATTTTAGAAGTACGAAATACTATTTTTGTTGTTTAATGCATGATTAAAATTAATTCATCTAAAGAATGCTTTTTATATGTACATTAGCACATGTAATCGGTAGATAAGTAACTGATAGATGCAGTAAGGTTGTCAGTGCTTTCCATAGCTTTCAGACCCTGACTGTGTGCTTAGATCAGGTCTATGTTGCTATTTGCATAGTTTCACTTCTAATTAAGTTGAAAGGCTCAATCTACTTTGTAGCAATCTTCCTGGTATTCATGAGGTCAGGTCAAACCGTACAGTATGAATGCTTCTGTATATGATCCACCTATGGTTTTAAAAATTGTGATAGCTGTCGCCCCCATTAACAGAAATTAAGGAACTGGGATTCAAGACAGAAGCAAAAGTGAAGTTCAACAATTAACTTCTTTAGTCTGTTAGTATATTGAATGCCCTTTCAAACTGATTTAGTTGAAGAAAGAGGGTGACTTGTTGAACACTGAGAGGGAAGGTACACAGGGACATGATTGAGGAAACCATTGACTGAAGAGGTTTGCTCCTAATGGAGCAAAGAAGTTAGGTAGAATGTGGCAGTACAAGAAACTCCAGAAATGTGAAGAAAGAATTATGCATATAAACTGTGAGTCTTAAACTAATTTTTGTAGATGTGAAATAAGCATCAGTACTTGTTAATAATTACAGATAATGAACTAGCTATACTCAAAAAATGTATCCTTTCTTAGGAATCGTAGATTTTCATAGAAATAAATAGTCTTTACGGACTCTAATTCTTAAGAAAATTAGGTTTCGTAGGATTTTATTAATCTCCCAGGTCTTTGCTTCCTCCTTTGCTTTTTATTCTGAAGGATTCAGAAAAAGTGGTTATGGATTACTTGCTGAAAAGTTTACTCAGCAGGTATCAAGACAGCAACTTTTCTAATAAAGTGTAATGACTTTGAAATCAGTGAAAAAGGCTTATAAATTGTAATAATTTAAGTAAGTTTTAGTGCTGATCTTGGTTTGTTTTAAAATATTTGGTTGGGGAAAAATGACGATTCCAGGGAAAAGAGAAGTTTAAGATTATTCTACTTGCTTGAACTAGACTTGCAAAGCTGTAGGTCCCTCCTGGAGTAGCCATTGTCAGAATATATTCCAGCATTTTTGTCCCTGACTTTTGACAGAACAAGGAAATTCATAGCACATTCTCCTCATCTGCCAAGCTAGGCTGAAAATTAAATTATTTCGTATTAGCAATATTGCCAGCCCCTAAAACTAGAGAAAGTTCTGGTTGGAGGTTTCTCTTTTTAAGAAAAGGCAGCAGGAGCTTGTGTGTGCCATTGGCTCCTTTCATTCATTGCTTTTTCAGTTTTCCAGTGTGACTTTTGTGACTTTTATTACTGAAATACATGAAGAGGTGACAGACTATTATAAAAAGATGAGAGGAAGCAGTATATTTGTAAGGCTGGACTGATTAATTCTCACTGACCTCCATTACAATAATGATATCAGCCAATCCACCTACTGAAGTGATAATGAAGTAGAAGTAATTAAGGTTTAATAAAAATCTCTCTTACATTATTCTTTCAGGAAATTAACTTACATTCTGTTGAAACTCAGTGAGTTTTACCTCCTATATCCTGACAAGCCTCATCAAAATGATGAGCAAAGGCTAGGAATAGCCTCCATGCATTTGTCTATTAATTTTTCATCATATGGCAAAATCTATGGAGTTACAGTCTGCACAAAAAATCAAGTTTGAATGTTATTAAATGGATGACATTGCTGCTTAACTAAAAAAAAAATCTTTCTTTTTAGAGTAAGTACATTACAAGGCTTACATAAGAGTAAAAAGAGTTTTTTGTTTACAAAAGTTAGTGCAAACCTTAAACAAAATGTGAACAGCAGCGCTCAGCATCTTTGGCACATCGGTTCATTCTGTGCATAAATGGCGTTCAGTACATAGCTGTTTGTTCTGCTTCTCATAGCAACATGGGTGTCTCAGCAGGCATTTCAGAATATTTTTTTAAAATATCCCCCTACTTCAAGAGATATGTTTACAAGAATTATATTTCAAGTGTTTGCAATGTGTTCCTAAGTCTTAATCTCTCAACTTGTAAATTCATAATTGTGCAACAAATTAAACAGATTGCTGACGTCTGCTAACTTTGGTACATTTGGTTTTCAGGAGACTATTCTCGACTTCCCTGTGTTCAGCAGGTGATAAGAAGCAATAGGGGACAGATGACTTGGAAAAATTACAAGTGTAATAGGGAGTGAGCGAGTTAGCAATGTTCAGTGTTCAGATTAATCCAACAGATTTAGTAAACAACCTGGTTTGCCTGTGGAGCTGAGCTTTTCACTGTGTTTCAGAGAGTTGGTGTTTTCTAAGGGGTTGTTTTGTTTATAGTTTATTTTCTAGCTTTTCTGAAGAAGAGACATAGGACTCTTAAGCTGTAGTAGCAGCCATCTATTTCAAAACAAGTCAGCTTCCAAACTAACTTAAAAAAATGTATTTATGATACCTTTTTTTTTTTTTTCAATTCCATCTCCATTTTGGTTTTAATAAATAGCTGGGAGTCTGGATGTTCTATATACTGTCTAAACCGCACAAAGTACACTGGAAAAATAGGGACTGTATTATTTTTAGCTCGGCTAAGTACTAGAGTTGTAGGTATTGCTTGTAATAAGGAGCCGAGTAAAAAAATACCAAGGCTATAAATGAAATTTTTAGTTTGAGGATGTTCTGCCACTGATATTTCCTTGGCAAATTATTCCTGGGATGATTGCAGATAAGTCTTTGAAATTGGTGCACATTTCATTTATTTGAAACTTCACCACTAAACCAGTTGAAAATATTTGTAAATGTAAGGTAGCCAGCCTTCAAATGATCACAGCAAAAATTCCAGGAGGAGGAACTGTGGTGTTGCAAGTCTGGTTTTGGTAAATCAAACCAAAATGATATTAGGTAAAATCATCTTATTAGGCAAAATGAGAAGGCAACAAATGAGAGAGAAAACAAATGCAACAGTGTTTCAAGTAAAGCCAACTTGTTTGCCTAAAAGTGAATTTATGTCAGTATGTTTTACATTCCTGCTTTTGACAGCAAGTTGTAGTCTGAATGAAACAGAAAGTTTTTATTATACTGTAAAGGATAATTGACTCTAGCAACTATTTATTGTAGGATTTAATTTTTCCTTAAAATTTCAATATAATCTGGTTTATTATAATGTTTTATGATATTTCTGAAGACCTTTTTCTTATAAAATGCTGTTGGAAGTATGGCTTATTTGCTTATGTGAAACAGGCTTTGGAAATACTTCAGAAGACACATTAAAATGCTTCACATTTTCAGACAAGGAAGGGAAGTTTAAAGGAATTGAGACTTTAAATCATATCTTTAATTGAACTTAAACCAAACTACAGTCAGACACAATAAGTCAGTTTGGAAACTGGTTTTGTTTTTTGTTTTGTTTTTTTTTTTTTCCATTAATCATTATAAATACAGAACCATTATTTGTGAGTGGTTTGACATACCTAGACCTAAACTGTTGCCTACGCTGCTTGTTTTTGTGGCTTAGCTTAAGGTTGCCTACTTGTACACAGCAATTTCCTCTTAATATTAGGGTGACATAAAGAAGAAACTATTAATGTAAAAAACATTAATGATGCATAACAGGCAGACGCATTAAGGTGTATTTGTAGTAAAACCCAGCTGTAGCTATCATTACCATGGTCAGCCTTCACCTCCCTCCCTGCTGCTGAGAGTATTGCAATGGGGATGGGTTGCTCTAGTGGTGGGTTGCTAAGGAACACTTTATGCCACGCAGCAGCATCGCAGTAACCATTAATTGAAAGTAATAGTTGAAATTCCTCTCCTTCTGATACCTAAAGGGGGCTTACAATAAAGCTGGGGAGGGACTTTTTACAAGGGCCTGTAGGGACAAGACAAGGGGCAATGGCTTTAAGATAAAGAGAGGGTAGATTTAAATCTAAATCTAGATGTTAGGAAAAAATACCTCTGCCATGTTATCTTTTAGTTTGGTTTCTGGTTGATTCTGCTTTATCCTGCAGCATATTTTAAATACATGTAAATACATGTTCCTCTTTCACAGCAGTTAAAGCACTTATTTATCCCTATTCCCCCTTCAGAATCACTCGTGCCTGAATATTTAACATCTGGGTTAAATTCTGGCTTGAAAACATTTTCAAGAATGTAAGTCAGTGTTGCCCAAACTTTTTTGGCTTGAGCATTGCTGCCAAGCCTTAACTTTTCTTATAGACCACCAGCCAACCTTAATGTAAAATTTAACTGAAAACACCATACGGAATGGTGCTAAATACGGTTCTGCGTGGGTCATTTACTTTTGTTAATTTCGGAATTACAGGTCTACCAAGAAGTGCCTAAATATTGTTAGAAAAAATAGTTTCAGGGCTTAGGAGTCTGAGCTTACTGAATTAATTAGTGCTTCCTTCTCAGGGCAAGGGTTAGTTTGGATGCTCTACTAATATGCACACTATATATATGTGCTAGCATCATTTTACAGCTCCTAGCTCCTAAATTGCTCTTTAGCTACTGTACTTTGTTGACAAATTAGCTCTTATGAAATCAACTCTAGGATTTCTGTATCACTTAGGTATTTTTGAAAATTTGTATGCGTGAATGCAATGGTATTTCAATTAACAATTTTTAAATAAGCTGTGAAATGTCAGGTTCCTTCAACAGCAGGAATTCAGAGCTACAGAAAGTATCATGCAGGAGCATTATGCGTGTACCTTCTCAATTTTTAATCCTATTGAAGCCAAATTAAGTAAGTATCTAAGTGCTTTCCTGAACGGTACTTAAGCACATCATTAAACTCTTGTGTTAATTAGAGTCTTAAGCTTTCCTTCTTGGGAAAAACCACAACCCTGTTGTTCTCTTGGGTGACAGTCTAGTTCCTGGGATTGTGAGTCATGGAAACTGGAAGGCTTATTTCAGTGATGAATCAGGCCCAAATTAATACCTTTAATGCATTTATAGCAGACTAGAACTTGAAAATACAAACAGTATCCTCCATGGGACTGCACAAGATAAAAAGAATTGTAGTTCCATGGGGTAAGTATGGTAACTTCATTATGTACACTGGTTAAATAATTTAGGGATGTTTTCCACTACATTTAAGGTGGAGATAAGTTGAGACTAACTAGGATATAGCAAATAGCTGTAGTAGGACAAGACTTAAAACCAATTCCATCTCAGGCTTGGAAAAAGACTCTTTAAAAGAATGAGAAAGAAAATTCCTACTTTATCAGTGTGGAGATAGCTCTGGAAAGTCTGCCTGTTGCCACAGTGAAGGAAATGATTGTGTGAATAAACACTGATAAATTGGCAACCTCCACAGTATTCATTACTTGTGATGTGGTCTGTGACGTAATCTCTTCTAGATAAGAGCTTTTAAAGACAGATTGTACTGTAGTGATTCACATGCCTAGAATAAAATAGTTGAGTCTTTTTTTTTTCCTTCCTGGAATGCCAAGAAGGTTTTTGGGTTTGTTTGTTTTGTTTTGTTTTTTTTTTTTGCAAAAGAATTTTATTTTAGAGGTGAGATTTCAAAATTGTGGAATTAAATTAAATATGTTCTTTACACAAATATGATCCATATGCCTTAAATTATTTTTGATTTTTTTTATTTGTCATGTACTGAAACCCTATCATGTAACCCTGTCATAAAACTTAGGCCTTCGATAACAAATACATCTGTACTTTTTACTTGCTTTAGCATTTGGAAATCAGGTAGGAAAAAAGAAAAGTGAACTCTTAAGATATGTCACTCTTCTCTCTGTCATTGCTAAGTGTAACAGGATCCCTAAAAGAAGAAAACCTAAGTGAAATAGGGCTTTCTATACCAGTTTGTAGAAAATGCTGCCTGCAGATTCTTTGGCAAAGTGCATTAAAAAAGAGAGAAAGATATTCTGGAATGGAGAGGTAATGGGTCTCTAATTCCCATACAGAGTCAGTCCAGCTAATGCACTATTCCAAGCTGATATATACACACACAAATATAAATCATGGTGTAGACCAGAGTTAAATTCCATTTTAAAAGCAGATTTTGAATTCATGATGGTGGGGTTTTGCTTGGTTGGTTTGTTGGTTTGTTTGGGTTTTTTTTGTGGGTGGTGGTTTTTGCCCTTTTTTTTTTTTTTTTAAGTTTTTTTAAGGGTTTGTTGTGGGTTTTTTTTTAACTGTTGCGCAGTTGCCATGGGGCACGTGAGTGTTTTCATGCTGACATAACATAGTGCGTTCCTGTGGGTACATGGGCTCAAGAGTAAAGGTTCTGCACCATCCCGTTGCTCATCAGCTAAACACAGGCTCTGATGTGCTTAAAATTTTACTCAGCAAGTTTTACTTAAGGTCTCAGAAGTGTTTCTGTAGAAGAAAAATGCTGTGAATGCTAATCTAAATTAATTTGTAGTATAACTGGGGAAAAAGCGCACTACTTGTGTTTTGTAGTTTCAATGAGTGATTTGGTTCACAAAAACAAGCGAACGAACAAAATTTAGAAGTATCTTCTAGGGAAGCGTCTCTGATTTTACTTACACGGGTAAGCTTCTAATTTCTGAGTAGGATATTTTGCATGGAAGTGAAAGAATTGAAGCTGTATATGATTCCTGCTAAGGGAGCTTTCAGATGAATGTATTAAGCAGATGAGAAAAAGATGGTTGCTTTGATTCAAAAGAATAGGTTAAGCATTACATTGTCATCTACTACAGATCTGTGAAGTTGTTCTGGTTTTATTCTGCCCTGTTCTTTAGATAAAGTAGATAAGGTAGATTTCTTGTTATCTTTATTCACACTCATTAAACAAGGAGTAAATTACTCCAGTAACAGAATGGCCCTTGGGGCTAATATGCTTCTAAAATTACTGGCATGTCAAACAAGATTTCAGAAGACTCCGTATTGTGGGATTTGGCACCATAGGCAATACCGTAATGTTTTGTTTTCTGTCTTACAGGTCTGTGACAAGCTATCAGACTTTTGGGTGAAATTCAAAAAATGGATTTCATTTGCTTGTGCTGCGTTACTGCAGATACTAATCTGTGTAACAGCTTAGTAGTAGCTTACACACCTGATAATATTATGATGACAGTTTGCCTTTAGTAGTGGTTACGAAATTGGTAATGTGCCAGGTGGCAGTATACTTTCCAGAGAACATTGTATGCAGAAAGACAGTCTGCTTTTAAGTGAAATGTAACTTATTGCTGGGGTGATCTGAAGTTTGGAAGAGTATACCAAGGTATGGTCGTTAGTCAAGCATTAACCTAGCAACCTAAAGCTGAAAGAAAATTGAGTTTCTATAAAAGCTGTACAGCTCACTGTCTTTGGGCCTTCAGAAGCTTTTTGTTTTAACCTTTCTGTTTAACAAACCTTTCAGCCTGTCATTAGAAAGGGAGAGGAGCACCAGCAGCACTTAACCCTGTTCTTGGAGATGGCCCTTATTATATTTACTTCCCCAAAGCTGTTAGCTGAAAGTAACTGGTTTACCCCAGGAGCTCCCCTGAAACATGTTAAAGCTGATTTCTGCTTATCTCCTGAGCATTGTTTCTTAAATGCTGAATTGCGTGGTTGAATGGTTTACAAAAATAACAACTAATGTTACTAGTGGTTCAGCAAAAAGAATGTGCTTAGAAAAGAAGGGAGAATTTCACAGCTACAGCATTAATTGCTAGCATGTGCTGGTTAGTTTTACAGCTACTTATCTTCTGTGACAAAACAACTGTCTCATGCTTTGAATGCAAAGTTATAATAAAACACGTGGATAGGTAAGCAACTCATTGAAAAACAGCTTGCAATTTTGCTTTCTTGCCCTCACTGTGTGTGCAACACACGAAGAAGTAAAGTTGGATTGGGAAGGAGCAAGCATGGGAAAAATAGAGGGATAAAGGGATTCAAGAGGTTCATCAAGTGTAAAATACCTGACCACTCAGTGTACTGGTGTGACTCTGCCTAATGGTCGATCACCACAGACTATCCTGTGTTCTTATTAAGTCCCATTTCTAACCATCTTGTGTGTAGGTGCACTCTCACCTTCAGTGTGTGTGTGAATGCTCATGAACTTCAAAGTAGGCTAACCAGGGAAGCCTCACCACCAGCTGGATCTGGGGGCAGGGAACTGCAGCAGTCCTGTCTTTGTCAGGCTGGGAGAGGAGGATTCACCCTCGGTCCTGAGAGGAGCCTAGATTTGGGTACTTTGACACTTTGTGTTGTTTTGCCAGAGTTTGTTGTATTATTACAATTTTTCCTAGAAACTATTTGACATCTGTTGTAACATCCTTATTAAAGAAGTTAAACAGCATCTAGTTTAATGCTGATCCAAAGAGAATCTCACTAGCAGAACCTCATCCCTTGTTTACTGGGATTTCTTCATTAACAGTTGCTTCAGTGATTCAGGCTTTAATACACTTGATGTGCTCTGTTATGCTGCTCTAATAATTTTGTTTACTATGTTGAGTACTTTGCAGAAGTCTTTTATATCTTTAGCTGCTGTCTTTTTCACCAATACTTGCAATCCCCTCCAACTGTAAACCCAGGTTATTTTTAGCAAGACCTGTTTGTCTGTTGCCGTGTTGATTGTTATTATTTCTATTCCTATCCTTTAGTCCAGTATTCACTGAATCCTGTGTTTTGACTTTTCTTCTTTTGTTTAGGATAGATCTAGCAGATCTGTCTAGCAAGCCTCTTCAAATCTCACCGCAGGTACACAGACTAAAGAGTCAACTGGTGGAGCTGTGTCCTATTAGGAACAGACAAGGCTAGAAAGATCTGTGAGTGTAGCCCTTGGAGGCAGGGAAAGAGCCTTTTTGCTAAACAAGTTTTATTCTGTTTGTAAGATTGGAAACTTCATCTTATTTCCCTGAAAACAGAAGGAACATGCAAAAAATTCTTCATGCACATATTGTCATTTTGTGTGTGACAAATGAGGTAGTGATTCAAGGAGACTTTTAAAATTATTTTTGTATGCATGCTATATGCTCTGATGAGTCTATGGTTGGTAACGGTGTGCTTTTTGCTCAGGGACAGTTCTTTGAAGGAAGAAGAGAGGATTTCTTCTTTGAGAGCACCTGACTGTAGGAGAAGCTTTTCCAGGGAAGAACAGGGCAAGTAGTAATAGATGTGCTGAATGGGGGAGCTCACACTTCGGGAGTTTTCTTAGAGTGATGGGGAAGAGATACAAAACCAGGCCAGAGATGATGAAAAGAGGGAAGATTTTTCTCTTGACCTAGAGGAGAACAAGTAATGTTCATTGAAACCATAGAGGCTATTGGAAGTTGCTAGTGTGAAAAGCAGGTCTGGAGGAAAAGGGCCCTTGTTGCAAAGATACAGTTGGTCAGAAAAAGTATTTATTTTCAAACAGCTGTATTTTATCTCTCTCACCCAAAAGAATCTGGGTTGTCAGACAGAGGAGAGTTTGTTCAAGTTTATGTTCTAATAAAACATTGCTTCTTCAAAGCCCTTTCTGTATTTTTTCGTGTGTTCACTTTAAAGACAATGTGCAGACAGGTCTGTCTCATGTTCGGGATCAAGTCATAGCATAAAACTTAAAAACTCCAGCTGTTAAAAGGGATTAACCACCTTTAAAAAAATCCAGCTGACTGCATCATAAACACTCTTTGGGAAAACCTGAAAAAAAAACTTTGTGTACCATTTGTGGGAAGATTCTTTTGTGATTTTTACAGACCAGTTTACTGTTTTAACAGTTTATAGCACAGTTCTCACTGACTGTAGGAGCTACTGGTGGAGCTGCCAGAGCATTTCATGTTAGGCCAAACATGGGATGAGAGATCTTACAGAAATTAAAACAAGAATGTGCAAGCAGCACTGATGTTTATGTGCAGGTACCAACTGCTTGGTATCTGGAAGTGGTGCACCTGAGCTTCTTTAGGTACTGCTAGTCATGCTTTGAGAGATTTTCCAAATTACAGGAGCTCCATAATTTTCAAATGCTACTTGAAAATCTATATTCCTTTATGTGTAATATTAGTAAATAGTAGGAAAAAATACTGAAGACAAAACCTCTTCTGTTTACTAGCTTTGGGAATTAAAATTCAAGGCTGGCTGTTACTAAATTCAGGTCGTCTGCTTTTTGCAATACTTCCAATGCAGTCCATACACATGTTTATAAAGTATAATAAATAAAATAACATATATATATGCATATATAGGGAGAGATAGAGAGAGACTTTGCCTTGCCTGAAAGTGGGCACTTGAGCCTTGCAGTTCATCCACATATGCACAGCAGTTCCAGTATCTTGGACAGTGACATACTTAGTCTTGGGCACTCAAAGTAGTCACACTCAGTGGTATTTTATTGGTAAAAGGCAGCTACCCCTGTTTGTGGTGGCAGTAGTATTGGCTGGCATTTAGGGAATCCTCATTTGTTAATAAAAAGTAACCCTTTATATCCACCTAATCACAGCATTTTTGGTACCTTTCAGCCTTACAGAGATGTTTCTGCACCTGAAGGGTGTTTTGTTAATAAGGTACTACATAGGATATCTGTTCTTAAAATCAGACTTTCTGCTTTCCACATTTTTCAAATATTGAAAGTCAGAATCGACCAATACTGATGCCTGAAGAAGCTAAATGCCACTACATTGACACAATAATAAATAAAATTTTAAATGAAATCACAGCAGGATTGTGACTATAACCTATATAAGTCATAGAATGCTAGAATAGCTTGGGTTGGATGGGACCATCAAAGGTCATTTAGTCCAACCTGCCTGTGATGAGCAGGGACATCTTCAGCTAGATCAGGTTGCCCAGAAACACATCTAGCCTAGCTTTAAATGTCTCCAAGGATGGTGCACCTACCACCTCTCTGGGCAACCTGTGCAAGTATTTTGCCAGTCTTCTCACATCCAGCCTGTATCTCCCCTTTTTTAATTTAAAACCATTACTTCTCATCCTATTGCAACAGGCTCTGCTAGAAAGTCTTTCCCCGTCTTTCTTATAGGCCCCTTGTAAGAACTGAAACTTTGCAATAAGGTCATATCTGTTTTCACAGTCTGGAAGGAAAACTAATCATTTGTCCTCAACCATGAATAAGACTGGTGAAAAATGAATAAAGTAGCTTCCTTTACTCACTAGTTACATTTTCTTCATGCATGAAAAATGATATTGCATTCAATTTCATTGCATTTGACATTCCAAATATAAAAAGTATCTCTTAACAAGGTGATGTGACATGGTGAAAACCTGCAGAAGTGACTGGATATCTTCGCTTGTGCCATTTCCATCATTTTCATAGGACAGTACATTGCTTTTCCAGTTGCCAGTTTTGGGTTTTTTATTTAAACAAATATTTCTTTTTTTCCCCCCTACTTCTTGTGTCACTCTATCTTTTGAGCATCTTTTTGCGTACAAAATTTTATTTTCCTCTGT
Source organism: Coracopsis vasa (assembly GCA_026283785.1). Classification (NCBI taxonomy): domain Eukaryota; kingdom Metazoa; phylum Chordata; class Aves; order Psittaciformes; family Psittacidae; genus Coracopsis; species Coracopsis vasa. The sequence goes on from JANHGB010051520.1 coordinate 37,684, forward strand.
GCTTACTTCACAGAAAATTGCCATTGATGCTAATGAGAATCACCAGGATGTTTGATTGCCCGTTTACTCTGGAGCAACTCTAGTCTGTATTTTCTTTTGCAAGTGTTGCACCTCCTTAGAATTAATATTTTAATGAACCAAATGTTTGCTGAATTACTGCTGAAACATTTTTGCAGTAAGGAATTGTAAACAACAACAGCAACTGTAGCAAATTCAACAGTTTGTTGATTTAAACCCTCTGGGTAAAATGATGAAATATGGATGATTTAGCAAGTTTGTGGATTAAAGAAGCCTGATTTTAAAGGATGCTGAGCACCATCAGCTACCTTGTATTTTATCGCAGCTTGATTTCAGTGTGTACTTTCAAACTATTAAATTGCATGTAGTGCCTAAATATATTCCTAACCACTGAACCTACTACATCACATTTAAACTTTTTGACTGAAGAAATATCATCATCCATGTGTTCAAACATGAAAGTACATCTCGAGAAATCAGACATTTTAAAAGGAATATGTTTATAGTAATATGTGCACTTGCCATCTCTTATGAATGAGTACTGAATTGATTATAATTTTATGTTTTCTTATTGAATCCTTTTTTCTTGGCAGATAACTTGTTTCCTAGTAGATATACCAGTGAATAGATGCAGTTATGTTTTGTATGTATTTCTTATGTGCTCAAATATGTGATAAATGATTCTGGAGAAGTGATCCACCATAAGAAAGTATGCCATGGGCTTTTTGTTTTGTTTTGGTGTTTTGTTTTTCCATTTGCAAGGTTGATGTGCTTCCCCCCCACATCCCCGCCCAATCACCCCGTTTTTTTTGGTCAATATTAAGTGTTTATTTGTGTATTTATTTTATCCACATGCTTTAGATTTATATAACCATCTGGAATAGCATTCATTATTCAGCAATCCTTTTAACAGATTACAATAGTAAAAGCTGAAAAAGGAAATTTCTACATGACTTAACACTGAAGATAAGTTGACTAGATTAAAAAAAATCCCAACATTGGAAGAAAGACTTCAATGCATTCAATTCACTTTTTTCTGTATGCAGACAGTATAGCTTTAAGTGAAATATATGTGATGATTTCTGTCCAATGATTATGCCATGTCATTTTATTACTTTTTTTTTTTTTTTCCTTGTTGGAAGATCCACAGTTAGGTGTAGAAGCTGAGTTGATCTTTTATCAGAATTCCCATGACTGGTAAAACAGATACTGTCAAACAAAATATTGAATACCTTCATGAGATGGCAGCCTTTCAAAGACAAGGGCTAGTAAAGGATTAAGGCACTTAATGGGGGCTTCCATGAGATTTATTATAGAATCATAGAATGGTTTGGGTTGGAAAGGACCTTAAGATTATGTAGTTCCAAACCCCCTGCCATGGACAGGGACACCTCACACTAGATCGTATCACCCAAGACTCCGTCTAGCCTAGCCTTGAACACCGCCAGGGATATAGCATTTACCACTTCTTTGGGCAACCTGTTCCAGTGCCTCACCACCCTTACAGTAAAGAACTTCATCCTTACATCCAATCTAAACTTCCCCTGTTTAAGTTTTAACCCATTACCCTTTGTCCTATCACTGCAGTCCTTAATGAGGAGTCCCTCCCCAGCATCCCTATAGGCCCCCTTCAGATACTGGAAGGCTGCTATGAGGTCCCCACGCAGCCTTCTCTTCTCCAGG
>JANHGB010051524.1:0-13656 GCA_026283785.1 Coracopsis vasa
AAAGGCCACAGCCCATCGATCAGCCTGTCCAGATCCCTCTGCAGAACCTTCCTATTCTCCAGCAGATCAACATTCCCAGCCAACTTGGTGTTGTCCGCAAATTTACTGAGGGTGCATTCGATCGCCTCATCCAGAACATCAATGAAGATGTTAAATAACACTGGCCCTAGCACCAAGGCCTGAAGGACACCACTAGTGACCAGTCACCAACTAGATGTGATACTATTTACCACCACCCTTTGGGATCTGCCATCCAGCCAGCTTCCAACCCCATGAAGAATGCACCTATCCAAGCCAAGATCAAAATGTGCTCTGCCAGAGGGAGCTGACCTACCAGGAACCAGAGCTTCTTTCCTTCTATTTACTTCTGCTCAGTGTTCAAAACAGTCTTGGTGAAAAGCCTCCAAATATTGCACAATTGCTGGACCTCAAAGGCCAGGAATATTTGCTTTTCAGAATGTAGCTTGAAAGGGACAATTCAGAAAAGCTTCTGTTGCTAGCTGTGTTTTGGCCTTTGCCCATATTGTGTTAGATGCTTTTACAATTTCTCCATGGCTAATTAAATATACACCATACTGAGGGCAGTGAAAGAAAGCAGAGGGGATCTTCTCTTCAGGGGAAACTCCAGTCTCTCTGGTCATACTACAAGAATCGGATGAGCGCTGAGCATATCTTCTGAAATAGAGGAGACAAATGAGAAATATGGCTTTGTTCAAAATAAAAAGCAGATGAGGCTAAAAGACACTGAGGCACAAAAGGATTAGGGGACAGCACAGTCTTTCAGTCCTCATGGGCTGATCATCTTGAATCCAAACAACACCTTAGCTGCCTCCTACATTTGTCTTAAAGGAAATCCCAGAGACTCCCTCCAATTCTTATGTAACAGGATGTTGACAGAGAGTCACAAGACACATGGCCTTCTGTTCTGGACAATGAATCCTTTTTTACAGGCTGACTGAAAGAAAAGAATGACAAATTAGGCCATGTGCATACTCTACCTAGGCAAAGGATCTGCTGCCTGGATAGGATTATGGAGGGTTAAGGGTAGACGGGAGGATGTGGCAGGTAGAACTGGTAACACAGTGTTTGATCTGGCTAAGTTTTACCTGTGAGTGAGTGGCTCTAGCATGCCACTGTAAGCCATAAACACTTGTGTGAGCTAAGAACCCCTTTTAAAATTTCCCCTTGGTTTTCCAAACAAGCAGGTGTGTCAGTCAGCAGGCGGGACCGCATGGCTTCCTGCCAGACAGACCTCAGTCAGGCTCCTGTCCTCCAGGGTTCTGCAAGCACCAGAGGAGCTCCTAGCTGGCTCAAGCCTTAAAACTGTTCATCTGACCCAGATCTTGGACAGTAAAGACTTTTGGTGCTCATAACACTGACCAGCCAACATGTTCTGGTTCCACAGCAGACTGCACAAAGGTGTGTCCCAGGAGGTGATTTTTATAGAGCTGAATGTATCAACAACCTCTAAAAAGAACTTAAGTTGATGTAAACCAGCATTTGCCCTGCTAACACCAAAGTAACTCCTTCCATTTTAACTCTGTGGATCGAAACCCTTATTCAGTTATATTTTCATATCATACCACATGCATAGGAGTTTAAAAAGCCTGTGTTTATTAATCGCTCCCCAGACCATTTAGAAAGAAATGTCTTCATCTTTACCTTGCTTCTCTGCTGTGAGGCAGGAGCATCCCCAAAGAAGCAGGTGAAATTCCAGTGGTGTAAAGGTGGTGGAAGCAAAAGCAGAATCAGGAATGAAGAGGTCTCATTGATCATTGCTCACAGTGATCTTTCAGCTAGCCTTATCAAATATTAACAATAATGACTTATTTATATAGCACTAACTGTGAGCTAGGTCCAAGAGGATAGGCATAAGTCCTAGAGAACTAACAAACTAAATAATAAATACATATCAATCTAGAATAATAAATAATGAATCTCATTCAGGCTGAATTGCTTCATTCTTTTCCTTCAGAGGTGTTTGTCCTCACTTTTTCTGATCAGCAGGAGGGCTTAGTTAAAAAAATCAAATCAGAAATTAATCTCTTTGATGTTTACAAAGGCAATAGGGCTTTCACACCCTTCCAAGTGCAATCCAGCTGCAGGTAAAGAACTCTGCATCTTGTGGAAGTGCTAATTAAAGCAAATAATAATATGATTCACCTTCAATCCTTCTCTGAAATGCCCAGTGGGTTTTTTTTTGCCAGGAGATATATCTCCAGAGCACTATATTTGAGGAACTCTCTTGTTTCAGGGATCTGCAGTGTAGCAACCATTTGGGCTAGAAGAGGAGGGAGCAAATTTGTTTAAATCAATCCTTGTCATAGGATCCCACTGTTTATTGATATCCTGAAGGTTAAAGGTTAATGCTTTACTCAGGAAACCACTCATCCTCCAAAATGCTATTATTGTTTATCTTGCTGAAATCTATTTTTATATTTCCCAAGACATTTTATTTAATTTCTGCTCCAGGTTGTCTTTACGGTGTTTTCATAGTATCACTGTACAGACTTAATCCTTTTCCAATCTGATATTGCAAATTGTGTTGGAAAATGCCAAGTGTCTGGTATTCTTTTAAATAGAAAGATTAGCAGAAAGAAAAATTATTAACTTCTGGCTACTTATTTTAGTGGAACATGAGTTATCAGGGACTCCAATCAAGAACTGAAAAGTTGAAAGTAACGGATCAACTAGAATAAACACTTGTCCCTAGCAATAATATGTCTTGTCACTTTAGCAGCTTGGAACATGTTTTCATTTATCCAGCCATTTTCTTGCCAGAGCAATTATAAAATAGCCAGTTTGAAATGAGATCTGTTTCCATTGATTTTATTCTCAATGTCTTTTTTTTTTTTTTAAAGTCTGTACCTTTTTGGTTAATAGCAAGGAAGTGAAAGGTACATAAATCTGCAACACATACAAACAGCATTTCACGTGGACAGTTCTGCCTGTGGAATTCAATGTGCAGGAGCTTGAGGTGAAATACTGAATAACTCTACTGTAACTAACTACAAACATGCATGTAATAATAGCAGTAAGTGGATGTGTTGTTTCAGAACAGTACTGGTGTCTGTGATGCAGATGAAGCAATAATTGTCTTGTTCTCCTGTTTTCGATCTTCCTCTCTTCATGGCCATTGGTAGCTCTTGGAAACAGTTAATGAATTCCTGGTCTGATGTAGGATGGGAAATACTCTCTATCTATATTTATTAATCTGAATTACAGGGATATAATATTCAGAAACACGAATTGATTTTCTCTCACAAAAGGAATCTGAGTTAACACAAAGAAAATAATTTATTTGTTAGAAGTGACATAAATCATGTGTTGTTAAGACTACAGAAAATATCAAGGTACAACCATAGCTACTGAGAAGTTATAGAGAAGCTTTTTTTGTATGGCCATTTTTCTATCATTGTCAAAGGTGAAAAAAAAATTATTGATCTTGTATTTTTCAGTGGCTACTGCTTTCCCACGTAATAGAGTGGAGATGCAAGCACTGTTCAAAGTAACTAAGAAAGCTTTTCCTATTTAGAATCCTTTATTTAACATAACAAATTTTCTTGTATCCTGAAGGGTGTTTCTTCCCAGCTGCTTAGACTGAACCCAGGATCTAGCACTTGACCTTGTCTGTCAGCTTTTTAATCACATGAGGACAGTCAAGAGTGGCTTTACTGCAAACAGGAACATTTTCACACCCTAGCCCAGAGCTGCTGGGAAAGCCTCAATATTCTTCAATACACTTTGGCTGGACAGAATTGTCCAGGAAAAGCCTTATCAGAGGTGGCTCTGCTGGCTTTTTCTATGTGGGAATCACGAGCTCGGAGGTACTAGGAGACTTTTCCTGGCTGTAGGGTAATTAACCAGTCTGTTCTGTATCATTCAGGGCAGCACTGCCTTTCTCAGAATTCGCTGCTGCTTTTCAGACTCTCTGCTTAGAAAATAAAGCTTTTGATTTTATGAGGTACTCAGAATTGGGCAGATATATGTCAATTTTAATAAAAAAAAGCAATTTGTGATTGCTGATTAGGCTCCTGACATTCTCCAGAATGACAGCTAAAGCCAGAAACTCACAACTCAGACCTCTTTTTATTTAGTGCTCTCATCTCCCTTGATCTGATCACTCGTACTCTTTCCTCCTCCCCTTGCTGGGAGACTGCTATCCTCTGTGTACAGGGATGCCACTACTCATCTTTCTGTACATAGTAAATCCTTAGAAAGCAGCCTGCGATATATCAGACTTCCAATGGTCACAACAGGGAAAGGGTTCTTCAGTTTAAGTGCAAAATTGTGGAAAGGAATGAAAATAAATCAAATTTTATTTACCAAGAGGCAAAATTTTCCCTGCAAGTCACTGGCCCTGAACTGATGATTTATGGAGGGCAGGCAGGAGTCCTTGAACCAAGTCCTGTTAGACACAAGAATCTCAAAGATGAAGGCCAGTAAAGAGCCCTTTTCTAAGTTCTTCATTGATGACTTTGCTGACAGGCATAAGCATCCCATGGAAGCCAATGATTTCCTGGACAACTGCTGGCAAGAGCAGTCTTTTAAGAGTTACTCATTAAATTCATTTCCACTGATGAGAGACAGCCATTACTTCTTTCCTGCAATGTTAGCAATTAAACTTTGTCATTCCTATTTCCATCTTCTCAGTGGTTCTCAGCCACTTCCCACAAAAGGCAATTCTTCTCTCTGGTCTGTGAAGCAGAGCTCTGCTGCTGTGAATGCAAACCTCAGACATGACCCCCATCCCAGGCAGATCCAGGAAAAACAGCTGTTAAAATGAGAGATGCTTTCTGTACTGGCTAAATGTGCTTCCCCCTGCTGCTCCTTCTTGCTCCCCGGAGTTGTTCTTTGTATTTCTCAGTCTAGCCAAAGCTCTTCCACCTCTTCCTCTTGCTCATCCTCACATCTGGATGGTATGCACAAATGGCCCCAGGTGCCTTCCCTGAGAGCTGAGTGTCAATAAGCCCAGCTTTAGCACATGCTGCTGGACACCTTCCCAGCAGAAAAGGCCCTGCCAAAACCCAGATCCATAGAGACCATACAAAGGGAAGTAGTTCTACCTTGTTTAAGGCTTGATTCTAGACGGCTTCTTCTTTTTGATTCGTATTCAGTCATGTCTTATAGGCAGGAAGGAGCTGCGTGTACCATTGATCATTATTAGACATAAATTTGCTGTCTGTCTGCACAAGGTTTTAATCTGTAACAATACAACTCAGCAGAAAAACACTTGCAGAACAGCCAAGGAAGCAAAGGTCCTGAGCAACAGGCTTTGTCTATGTTTCAGAGAGTGACCCAAACCACCCAAAACAAGCAAACTTGCTGTCTACTGCAGTTTTTGCTATAACTGTTGGTCCCAGAGGACTGGCTGTATGGGGGTCAGCAGTTTTTGCAGCAGCACTTTGGAACCAAGGAATGAGTATGGTTATACGTTTGAGGTAGGATGGGTGGGATGTGATCGGGGTCCTGTGTCAAATCGGAATAAGTGAGAAGCCCCTCTTCTTTATTTAACACTTTCGTTATAACAAATCCTAATTGCTTTTAAATTCCCACCTCTCCCCACCCAGCTGATCTTTCTCACCTTCCCCTAAACATCACAGTTGAATCAAAACCTACTTCTCAACATTTCTTTTGCAAGAAAGCAGAACATTTTCGTTTCCAAATTGTAGCTCCAAATGCTGTTTTCAACATGTTAGATTATTTCAAGAAAACAAATATGCATACACATTTTCACATCAGAGAAGGAAAAAGGTAATGATCAACTCCTAAATGCCACAGACAGTTGCTATTCTAATTCAAACACAGCAAGTAATACGAGCAGCTGTGGTAGGCTGTAGCATTATAAATGACACTCTGTTGGTGATGGAGACAAATCAGATTACGTGTTAGTAGGTTATTGATTGTGCTTACATTTCTTAATCTCTTAAATCAATGAAAGAATAGTAGATAATAGACAATATGTGCTTGGAGAGCAAAGCATCTTTTAATACTTAGGTTTTTAATGAGCATTTTTTAATACTTAGTAATATCTTAACCGGAAAGACACTCAGCCAGATTGAAGTATATGTTACTATTTATTACCAAGATGCCTTAATCTAGATTTCTCTCTCAGTGTTTATACTAGACATCAATCCTGATTTACATCTTGTTGAGTTAATGAAAACATGTTATGCAGTTTTATTAAAGAAAATAAAGTCTTCAATTGACTGCCTCTGAAACAGTACAACAAATTCTGAGGAGATTAGCATAAGGATTAAACATACAGATTTTGTTGCAGGAGTTGTTTTCATGAATACAGTCTTAATTGATTGCAGCAAAACAAATACGCACTTTGGTAATGCATGCTGAGTCTCCAATTCAGCATTATTTTAATTAAGTCTTTTGAATGATGAATCTCAATACAGCAGATGTTCTTGAGTATTCAGGTATATAAATATAACCAGTGTCAGTATGTGATAAGCCTACAATTTGAGAGTTTAAGCATATATGAAACTGGGCTAATTGTTGGAAGTTGAAAACAGAAGGAATTTGCTAAACTGCTGCTTGCACCTGTTTCGAGTTATGATGTTGTTCCCTCCACGCTAACCTCTGGGGAAGAAGGAAAGAACCTTGCGTGCAATGCCAGAACATGGGTAAAGAAAGAGACGCGTTCACTCCCCTTTTGCAGTTTCTTGTTAACCAATTGCAGCAGCTGATCCTTGGCAAAAGGGAATTTCTGTACGTTTTACATACTGAGTAGTTTATTGAACAGATACCTCCACGTGGCCAGAAGCATTTCATTACAAAATTAAGGTGAATGAAAAAAGTGCTGAGCCTAGAGATCAAATGATTTTAATGTTGAAATTATGTCTCCACACAAATAAACCCTGTCATCAAATAATTTTTAGGGTTGAAATTATGTCTCCTCACAAATAAATGTGTCTTCCATATGCTAGTCAATCATTTGCTTTTCAATAACATCTGCTCTGACTGGAAGTGCCTAACAATTTAAAAAATGTTTGATGTCACCTTGAATTTTAAATGAGATCATAGACATTATTGGTTGTCAAAGTTTTGGGGTGTGTTCTCATTAAATTATCATATAGGCTTTTAATCAGTGGATACACCCCTGTGCATGGAGTTCTTGTGCTCAACTCTAGGTTATTCAGAGTCATCACACTTTTGCTGCAGGTAATATATTGATAAATGGATTTGACTTTCTTCAGTAACTCAACATTTTTGTGGTTCTCTACCTTTAAAGACATATACACAGAAAAGCCCTCCCTGTTTTGAGCATGTCCAGACTTCCATGGAAAAACAGCAGAGCCCCTCAGCTGTATGTGAGAGATTGAGGAAATACAAGGGTGAAAGGAAACTCAAAAGGCACAAAGGTCTCCTGCTGAATAATAACTGCTTTCAGAGAGCACTTCTTTATACAGAGAATTTTTAGGCACTAAGACTAACAAATGAAGACGATTTCAAGTCACCAGCCAATGCAGCCACTTGTGCGGCAAAAATAATGTCTTGTATTTGTCACAGTCAAATAACACTGTGAAAGAATATGAGAGGGAAAATCAGGAAGGATTGCTGTATCTAAGTCATTTTAGGAAAGCAGGATGCCAAGCTGGAGTTGTTATCAGAGTTTAGGCTGAATTACATGTACTTGTTCACAGGTGTTTGATCTGGCATTTAAGTGTGACACCAGGAAGAGCCAGCTTGAAGGAATGGGTCAGGAAGAAGAAAGTCACCTCAGCTGTCCCAGCACTGCCATGCTTAGCACCTTGCATTGCTCAGCCAAATTTCTGTGAGCCCAGCCTTGCACATGAGATGTCATGGAGACCTCATGTGAGTTCCAGATACTGACCCTGTTACCTGCCCTTCTCCCCCTTTCTCTGTTCCCTTCAGTTTCAGAGCCCCAGATTTATTTTGGAGAAAACCTAAGGGTGTGTTTCATGGTCAGGAACAGCTTTTCACACAGGTACTTTTCTATGTTCCTGAAGCCACATTGGCAGGGGCTGAAACGAATTAATTAGTGCAGCTTGGTGAGACACAGCTTCCCAGCCTGGGCTTTACTGGGGTTCACAGCTGGCTCACCCCAAGTTAGAGAACATGGTTGTCTTTCTCAGTGCACCAGTTAGTTAGGAAACCAAACTCTACCAATTCAAGCTCTGAATCCTCCAACAGCTCCTTTAGATTCAATATGAATTTTCACATTCAATATGTATTTTCAATATGTGAAAATAGACATCTTTGATATCTCACTAGAAACACATTAGCATCTTTTTTATACTATATCATGCTTCATAATGGATTTCAGGGCCAGTTCTGTACGTGCCTGGAAATACCCCTTTCTGATACTTGCTTTCACACTTATTTCACTCCTTTTGTCCCTTTCATTCTCATCCCTAAGCTTTGCTGATTCTGGAAGCCAAAGACAGCCATCCATCACAGATTATTTGAAATGAAGGTGATTCACAGTCTCTCAGCTCGTGGCATGTGGACAGGTGTGTTGGAGTATGACCTAACATTTAAATAATGATTCACCATTGAGTATTATGAGAAACTGGCGGACAATTTCAAGGTAATGCCTTTCCAAAGATATACAGTATTAATTCTTAACTGCCATATAACTGTATGTTCACTTGGAGAATCTTAAATAAAGTTTGCACTTTGTAGTTAATTTAGTGAAATTCTGAGTTAAATGGCTTTCTATAAAAATATTAACCATATTACAACTGTCTGGGCATGGCCTTCTAAATGAAAAGGGGTTTTAATTATTTTAGGAGAGAAATATAAACAATGTCAAGATTTAACCACTGCTCAATTTAATATAACTTCTGCCTAATTTTACAAATCGTTATTTATATATTTAACATGCACAAAAAATTAATAAATGACCTCCATAATATTGCTTTTGGTATAGTTAGCAGTGTAGGCAATTATTACAGTAATGTTGAAAAAAATACACCAGGGGAATCTGTACTTGCTTTTCAAACACAAGAATCATGGAAAGGGAAAGAGAAAGGGAGGAAAAAAGGTACAGAAAGGAGCTTCACAGAGCAAAACTTAGCCATGAAGTCAGTCTTGCTGTCTCCTCCAAAAAGAGAGGAGAAAACTTTAAATCTAGGCTTTGAGAGAGTGAAACACTTGCAGTCAGAGAGAGTGCAAGCAGACAGAGTGCAAGGTGAAGGTTTTTGTTACCTTTCTGCCTTCACAAAGAGCAGCTCCAGGACCAAATGAAAGGAGGAACCTGCTCCCACCCAGCTTGCTGCGCTTATGGTGGTGAAGCCTTGGAGGGCTCTGAGAGCTATGTCCAAAACCCAGTCCAAGTATTAGTGATACAAAGTGTATTTCACAGGTGAGAGCAGCAGAGACCATCAAATACCCTTTCTGTCTAGAAAGTTCCCATTGGAAGCCATGTGCCATCCCCAGAGAGATGCCTGCAGGGTGCAGGAAGGAGAAGGCTGCAGATACAGAACTATTGCTCTCTATTACCAGAGTTGTTTCAGCCTGCAGTTTGGGGGCTATTTCTAAGCGTCCAAGGAAGGTAATTCAGAAAAGCAAGCTTACTGATAGCAGTCTTATACATACTGTACATACTGTTTCCCTTTAGTGAGCATGCAAAGGTTAAAAATCTCGGTTAGAGAAATAAGCGTTATAAGGAGGCTTCCAGAGTGCAGCCTGCCTGTTTTCAGAGGCTGTATGTGACAGGACCACAGTTGCTTTAACAGGCCACTGATCGGGCCAGGTACATCAAAACAGTAAAGAGGAAATCTCAGCTTTCCTGAAGTTAGAGGGAGTTTCAGCAAGGATAGGTCTGTCAAGCTTTGCTCTGAAATGCATGCTAGATTTTAAAATGGAGTGAATTTTCAAGTATTTATTCCACTTAAAACCTTGGCCTCTTCTGGCAGAATGCTATCTTCCCTTCCTTCCTTCTTGCTGACTTTTATACTTACACACCCTGCTGATTTACATCTGGAAGTGTTAGCTATGATATTTGGAGGCACCCACTGTACAGTAATTGCTTAATTCCTTTCCAGAAAGAAAGGAGGAAGGCAGGAATGAATGCAGATAACATTTTGAATGTTTCGCTACAGGAGCACACACAAGTGATCTGATCCCATCCTTATTCACAACAAGAAATAGAGTAAGAGAAGGGGAGAAACTTCTTGTATCTCCTTCTGATGCATGATGTAAAATAAAAATAATCAGAAGTGGGTACTGAGCTACCACAGGGTCTGCTTCAATACCACAGTGCTTCAAAGATGCCTGTTTATCAGAGCCCTAGGTGGTACTTCTTTGTGTTTGCAGGATGAGCTTCAGCCAATAAAACAACTGTGCAGCACTCTTTTTCTCCTTTATTAAAAGGCTTCTGGCAGATAATAGAAAATTATCTCTTCATACACTGCAGAGGGGGTTTACTGCACTAAACAATATAATGCAAGATATTTGCTCTTCTGTAAAATTATTGAGGATATTTTTAAAATAGTCTTTCAGAGGGTCAGCAGGCTGAGTCCCCAAACAAACAGCAGCAATATAATATGCAGATTCACCTCTAAGTCATTTTAAGAAGAGGAAAGACTTTCCATACCTATTTAATATAGAAAATATTTAAACTATTTCCTGAGGGGAAAAAAAAAATCAAGGTTGTTCTTTGGCTTCTAACCTGCATCTTTCTGCTATGTTAATTTTTCTGTTGGCTGAGTGAGCTGAACAGACTTGCTGAGTTGTCACAGGAGCAAGAGCACTGGGGAAGGAAGGGGACCAGGGAAAGAAGAAGGAAGGGGGCAAGCAGGTAGGTATAACTGTGTGGAATCTCATCTTCAATCAATAGATGCTTTACCATTGGTCTCTATGGAGGCCAAGAGTGTCAGTGAGAGATGTGGAGAAAGTCTGAAGTCCAGGAATTTCCCAATTCCACACAGAGAAAAACAAACTGTTAAAGTGCCTGATCCCCCCTAGTTTATCTCCTTTTCCTGACATTAGCTTCCCAGAGCCACTCAACTGTATTCCTCTTCACTGTTTCTTCATTACTGAAGGCAGTTGAGAAAATCAAGCACTTGCTAGTCTGAATTAGTAAGATTCATCAGGGCTTTGCTTTAGTTTATCAGGAACTCTGACACATGCTGGGCTGTGACAATTAAGATCCAGCCGTTATTCTTAAAGGCACCTAGCAATGAAATACGAGGATATTCTGCCTGCATTCCTATGTATACACAAGAGAAAGATAATTTTCATTTAGAAAACTACTGTGTACATTGCAAGTCATTAACAGAAAAAATTTATGCACCAAAAAGCCTGTCCTCAGCTTGGAAAACCACAGCTACATGTGGTTGTTCTCTCTATGTGAGGTTCTATTTCAGCTAAGAGAGATGTACTGTGATTTAGTGAACTGCCTGAGCTCAAGAAAGACCAATATCTCTTCGTATTTTAAATTCAGGTGGGTATTTAATCATTGCAGTTTGTCAGTGCTTTGTATCGTGCTGTGGAACAAGTCAGCTTAACATTAAAAGCTCTCTCCTTGCATATCCTGCCTCTCACACTTCCTGGCACTAATTAACGAAGTCTGACACGAAGTCCTGTATCTAGCATGTTTGGGAAACTTGGAACCCAGCTCAGCTCCACATTTTACAATTAATCTCTCACATCTCAAATAACTCAAAGCAGACCCACAGATCCTTTTAACCCTTAAGCTTTGGCTTGTTTCAAATCCAGGTCTTGGCCAGCATGCCAAGACTGTGAGTAGGATAAGTCATTATGAGGCACAGTTTGAGAAAACCGAGTGTTGTTAACGTTATTAGAAGTCCTTCAAATCATTGGAAAGCCAGAGACTTTTTGGGTTCATCATATTGGATAAATCCTGCTAAAAATGTGCCAGCTGCACATACTTGCTTTGGACTATCACTGCAATGATATTTTGTAACCAATCATCTTATTTTTTTATTAGCTCCAGTAGTGATTTTTTTATGCCATTCCACATTGTATTGGGTTTGTATGGCATGTTTTGATAACTGCAGGGGTGGCTTCTGTGAGAAGCTGCTAGAAGCTTCCCACATGTCCAATAGAGCCAATGCCAGCAGCTCCAGGACGGACCTGTTGCTGGCCAAGGCCGAGCCCATCAGCAGTGGTAGTAGTGCCTCTGGTAAAATGTATTTAAGAAGCAGGAAAAAAATGTGTGTAAAAGCAATTGCAGACAGAGAGGAGTGAGAATATATGAGAGAAATAGCTCTGCAGACCCCAAGGTCAGTGCAGAAGGAGGGGAGAAGGTGCTTCGTGTGCTGGAGCAGAGATTCTCTTGCAGACCATGGTGGGGCAAGCTGTGCCCCTGCATCCCATGCAGGACCATGGTGGAGCAGATATCCACCTGCAGCCCATGGGAAGGATATGGAGAAGTTCATGGAGGACTGCCTGCCATAGGAGGAGTGCTACACTGGATCAGGGCAAGAGTGTGAAGAGTCCTCCCTCTATGGAGGAAGGAGCAGTAGAGACAATGTGTGACAAACTGACCACAGCCCACATTTTCTCTATCCCAGCACCACTGAGCAGGAGAACATAGAGAATTTGGGAATAAAAGTCCAGGACAAAGGGAGGAGGGGAAAGGTGTTTTTAAGATTTGGGTTTATTTCGTATTATTCTACTCTGATTTGATTGGCAATAAACTAATTTCATCAAGTTGAATCTTTTTTTGCCTGTGATGGCAATTGCCAAATGATTTCTCCCTGTCCTGATCTTAACTCAGGAGCATGTCATTATATTTTCTCTCACTTGAAAATAAAAGGGAAATGATAGATCAGCTTTGATGGGCACCTGGCACCCAGCTAGGGTCAACCCATCACACACATAATGGAGATGAATGTAACTACCAAATATTAACATGACCTCAGAAACAGTATTCTCAAAGCTTCCAAGATCACTGTTAAAGAAAGGCGTATCTTTAAGACATATAGAATACATCAGTAACAAATCAACCTACTGTGGCATGGTCTGTTTCTTGGCATTGTCTTAAATGTGTTATCACATGTTGATAGTAATAAAGTCTCTGTGTGTGGAGGGGATGGGTTGCAGTTCCATCTACTTCAAGTGTTTTTTTCTTGGCTACTTCTAAGAGCAAGGGAATAAATTAGTTGACTCAAGTGATCCCTTAATTTCTATGTTCTTTATTAGGAAGTTCTCACTAATCCATGTGTCATGAAGGTGAAATTTATTTCAGGAGTACTCTTCCTAAGAACACAACTATTTCCTGCCAAAACTTTGCCCTAGTTTGATGTTTCTCTTTTTTGTAATGTCCCCATGTGTGGAAATACAGATTTTCTGTTCAATCAGGGTACTTGTACTTGTTCCCTCTGCAGCTGACTTGAAGCCTTTAATTTTTGTAGGCTGCTAATCAATGATCACATAGCTTGGTGTTTCTAGGAAGTCCAAATTGGTTGATGTATAAAAGCCCACAGAAGACTGCACAGAATAGGTCATTGCATGTATATGTGCCTGCTGGCATGTGAATTCAGCTCTGTCTGCACATGCAAGTGCAAGGATTTGCAGACAGAAGGAATGCAGGAGCCTTTGGGGCACAACTGTCCTATTTTCATCTTCTGTTGCTACCCCTCAGATGTCCTTAGAGGAATTCGAATTGCATGTCAGCTCCCAGTTTCTTTTTAGCAAATTCAGTCAAATTTA
>JANHGB010051526.1:3192-21945 GCA_026283785.1 Coracopsis vasa
ATGGATACAAATTTACAATGTAAATTATTCATGGTGGCACACATTTCAGACATTTTAGGGTGAGAAAACAGTTGGATGTGTGTGATAGATGAAAGGAAAACTAGTGCTCCATTTATCACTATTAAAGAGAACAGTAATACCATTGAAATAACTGTTTCTGCTATTTGCCTTTCTGTTCTTTCATACAGAAAGGAAATTAACAGTATTTTAAACTAGGCATAAAGCTATACAGCTAAATCATTTTAAAATCTAGACCTCTTAAGTAACCTTATAAATTCAGAAACGCAGTCACATTGAGAATGAAGGTTCATACTTCTCCAGTGCTTTAGGAACAAGCTTTATCAATTGTAAACTGTAGTTACAGTCTGCAAATTAATGCTGCCATTAAAAGTTTCTTTTCCATGGAAAACTTTGCATTTGTGGCTTTCCTGTTTATGTGGTTATTATGTTTGAATGTGCTTCCTAGTCCAGTAGTAGCTTCTTCATTAGAAGTAAATTCTCTCCTAGTTAATGTGAATAAGGAAGATATTTCAGCAGATCTACACAAATTTACCTGGGAAACTATCTTTATGAAATGATTGAATCTCTGTCCAGGAAACTCAAAGAAGCCTTATTTTTTTTTTTTATAAACATCGGGCACACACTTAGGGAAGCTAGGATCCCTGCTGTGGCTGGTGTTGAAGTGTGGCAAATTACACCTTGGTTCATTGCACACTTATTCCTAACCTTTCAGGAAACAAATGGGAGACAATATACAGCGGAGCTGCTAGGGAGCATGTGTGTGACCGACTAAATCCTGGCTGTTCCTATCGGTTACGTGTATATTGCATTGGGGAAGGAGGACAAAGCACGGTAATATTTTTATTAAATAAAATTTTTCACTCTTAAAAAAAATCTGATCCAGTTGTTAATCAGCAAATATTGTACAGAAGAGTCTAACAAAATAGCCATAAGTAGTACCTTAAAAAACTTCAAGTATTGATGCACAGCATTTCAAGTTTCTGCACAGTTTTTAGAGAAATACATGTGAATATTCTTTTCCGATATTGTATTTTGTTTAAAGCGATTTTTCTTATTTACAGAAATAGATACTATGTTTTTTCCTGTGGATGCAGTGATATAATGTCATTCTTTAAGGCCTAACCCAAGACAGCAGAGCTAGTTTAATGTTTTCTATGTGATGAGTACCCTGCCTGAGCAGGCAAGTCAGCCCAGCAGCCAGGGGAGGACAGAGTTTTTCCTCTGGTTTTACAGGATTGTGTTCCATAGTCTCTTCTCATGCTGTCTCAGCCACAGTCAAAATGTTTACATAGCCCTAGTTTTCAGTATTCCCAGCCAGTCTGGTGTGCCCTGCTATGCTGCCTCATATATACAAATTACATACATACTTGCACTGTCCCTTCTGTGGTGTAGTTCAGCCTCCAGTGCCATAATACCATGCAGTATTCTTCTCCTTTTTCCCAACAGCAAGTGTAACAAAGCCATCCCTGGCTTTCTACACACTTGCAGCAGGGCTTCACTGTCAAGCTGATGTCCTGAAAATCTTACAGCGTTGCATTCTTGGTGTTTGCTATTTCTTCCGCAGCCTCCCTTTTGTATGTGTTCTTCCTCAACATAGAAGTCTCCTGCAAAGAGAGCCTTGCCCATAGCTACCTTGTCTTAAGAATAAATCTGAACCCCTTCAGTGCTGGCTCAGCTGCGGTGCTTTTCTGGTCGCCCAGAGCTAAGCTTGCTGTTGTACAGGGAAAGGGGGAAGGCAGTATACTTCCAGTCTCCTAGCCACAAATTCATATATGTCTTTGGAGACTTTTGCGCTGCCAACCTCCTTCAGCTCAGCCCAACCTTATTCCATTAGTTTAGAATAAACATTATTTGAGTACCAAAGAGCAAATAACTTTCAGAAAGCCCAGATACTTTATGAAGGTGTCAGAAATCCACAGAGGAATAGTAAAGAAATATGTAATTAAACTTTCTGTAGCTTGTCACAGACATACGCTTCATGAGAAACATTCTCTTTTTAAGTAGCATCAGTTGTTCAGTGCAACAGTACATTTCAAAAGAACTGAAAAGCAGCAGAGCTTCCAACCCACTCTTCTGGAACATATGTAGAAATCAGTTGTGAAATGAGACTCTAAAATGCATCTCTTTTGTAAACTAAAAGGCTTACCAACTCACATTTGTTCTGTATCATGCTGAAGCTAATTACCACACACTGACTCACTTCTGTCTGCATCCAGAATAGTCAGTGCCATCTGCTGCTTGTTATGCTATGTATTTTTGCATGCACTTCAAATCAGAGGTGGTTTGTTACACATCAGGTATTACTAAGCATTGAAAAAGTTGAAATTTCGATGTTTTTCAATCTCTTCTGATTGACATTTCTGCCCACTCTTGCTCTCTGAGAGATTCTTGTACAGAAAGTATACAACCCTTAAAGTTTTAGAAATCATTAAACTGCACTCTGCTGGAAAAGAGAACGAGTTTACATTTTCGTATTTCAAGCATCTATACTAGGTTTATACTGATAATTAACCAGTTTTTATTTCTATCCCTTGCACGTGTACCAAAACACATAACCAAAAGTTAATTTTGCATATTGTGTGATTACTGTAGCATGTTTTATATAGGTATTATGAGAAATACATACCAGATCACTTAAGCATCTTCATGTATATGAAGATGTAGCTCATAAAATGGAAGATCCTGATTCTGACTCAATTATTTGCCTTTATTTGTGCCATAATAGATAGTGCTTGTTCTGGCCCCTTCATTAATCTATCCTTCCTTTGTAGGCATCTGATTCTTTACTGGTGCAGACACCAGCAGTGGTTCCTGGCCCATGCCAGCCTCCAAGGCTACAGGGTAGACCAAGAGCAAGAGAAATTCAGCTGCGCTGGGGTAATTCTATTACAACTGTTAGTGAGTGTAAGGGATACATACGTGTTATGTGTTAAAATTAAATGAACTTTTCATTCTTCCTGACTTTCAGGACCACCTCAGGTAGATGGTGGTTCACCCATTACCTGCTATGGTCTGGAAATGTGTCATACAGAAACGGATGAACACAGAGAGGTTTACCAAGGCTCTGATGTTGAATGCACAGTAGGCAGCCTTCTTCCAGGGAGGACATACAACTTCAGACTGCGAGCAGCTAACAAGGCTGGGGTAAGGAGACAGTCTGGAATGAAATTAGTTCCAGAGACTGCAATCACTAATAAGGATCTTCTCTTTTAAAAGAAACATTTAACAACAATTTTAAATTAGGATTTCCTGATGTAGAGTCATCTGATTCACATGGCTTATTGTTATGTGGGAACAGACAGTTAAACATCAGTTTATAATAAAGAGGGGTTTAGATGAAGGGAAAATATCTCATTATGTCTTGTATCTGAATAATAGCATTGGGAAATGGTTAGAAAATGATAAGTACTTTATCAAAACATTGTTGCAACTTTAATGTTCTCATGTGAAGTAAGGTAGTAAATTATTTTCTGTATACAGCTTTGTAAATTAACCTTTATTTTTACCGCTGTTGGTGTTCTAGAACATAATTATTAGCATTTCGTAGCTCTTTTTTGTATATTTAGTTTAACTTCTGAGTACATGTTCTATCAGTTACAAGACTATTTTCTCTTTTTGGAGTATTAAATGTGTTTAAATCAACTGTTGCTGTAGAAAAAGCTCTATTTAATTACGTTTCCAAAGTTCTTACTTGAAGACAGAGAGGCAGGCAGGGCTGCTTGCATTTGTTCAATAACATTCTCTTCATAAGGACTATCAAAACCAGTTGCTGTTTGTGGACAAGTCTATAACTTAAGACTTTGAAGCATTGACCTCACTTCTTACCCACCCTCTACTAAGAGTGGTTTATAGCTCAAGCATTTTTTTAATTCTTTATTTCAAGATAGATAGAAATAGGCAATTACAAACTGTGTGATTTACAGTGCAGCCATCACATAATTTCAAAATAAGGGTTTGGATGTCACTTTCCTGTTTTGCTTGAGAGTTTGAATTGTCAAATTTATTCTGATTGCATTTGCTGTAGAGAAGATTCTTGAGCTATTTTGGAGAATAGTCAAATACTGAAATAAATCCTGAATCCACATTCCACAAACGTTTATTTTATAAGCAAGTAATGCAAAGTTTCAGTATTACATTCAGTGATTCTGTGTCCCAACTATGGTAAACTCTTAACTTAAAAAGTAGTAAATTTAGTTTTACAATTTATTTCTATCAATTCCTTTTTTAATAGTTCGGACCTTACTCAGAAAAATGTGAAATAACTACAGCACCTGGACCACCAGATCAGTGCAGGCCCCCTCAAGTGGCATGCAGATCTGCTGCATGTGCTCAGGTGTCATGGGAGGTAAGAATGCCATGTTGCACCTATCTTAACATGATTGTCTTCTGCATTTTCAACTTTAAAAGCTTAAGACCGTATTCTAGTCACATTTTTAAACATACTTAACTGATTATCTGATACTGGGTAGGTAAAACCTTAGTCATTCATCATACCATTATACATGACAGCTGTAAGTTGTCATATATATACCTGCAGATATATACCTGTCATATATGTACCTGCAGATCTCAAGCCTTCAGGTACTTGAGATCTTTGTTCTTGTAAGAATTTTACCGTAACTGCAGCACTGCATTTCTGAGTGGTGCGGACTCTTTAATGTACTTATCTTTCCTCAGAGCTAATATATACACATATTACAATTGATTATTCTGCATTTGCTGGTTTTGTAAGATGATTTAATTTTATATAACTACATCAGAAATAATGCAGCAAAAGTCTCCTATAAACCCATAGTATTTAGAGATCTGATTTAAAAGATGCAGTAGATAAAAATTAAGCTTGTAGAAAGGAAGAATCTACCTGGGAATACTGTTTAAACACAGCTTTTCAGTGGCTCGAGATGGAGTGGAATATCTGAGTTACAGAACTTTACAGCGAAAACCCCGAAAGATTCAACTATGTTACCTGGAAGGTAGAATGGATGTTTCCTAATGGAAACACACCTGATGGGTGTGACAGAGGAGCTCTCCTTTAATGTCTACAAGGCAAAACCTTTTGAATCTCTCACAATGTTCACGTAGGATTAATTTGACCAATGTTAGATGTCTGTTTCATACAATCACAGAGTATCTAAGGTACAAGTGGACCTCTAGATGTCATTTATTTCAGCCTTCTGGTCAAAGCAGAGCTAACTTCAAATTTAAGTCAGGTTTGTCTTCAGTTACTTACCTGCACATAGCTTAGTGCTGAAAGTAGCAAATACTCATCTTTCAAGAGAAGGGTAAAGAAAAAAACATGCTTTGGAGCAGTTATTTTCTGCACCTTGATATGATTGCTGTCTCTGAGTATTTAATCCAAAACAGCAGTGGCATTTTTCTTCTGTTTTCTTCATAAGCTAAGAATTTTTCTGTTGGGGGATTTAAATTAAAAATCAGCAAAGAAATGGGAGGATAACATATCTGTGGAAAAGACCATATAGATGTGATGAGTTTGGTTGATTTGGGGTTTTTTCGGTCAGTGAATTTAACTTCTAACTATTTATATCCATTTTAAAGGTTCCAGTGAGTAATGGAGCTGATGTCACGGAGTATCGCCTGGAATGGGGTGGTGTGGAAGGATGCATGCAGATGTCCTATTGTGGGCCTGGGCTCAGCTGTGAAATGAAAGGGCTTTTGCCTGCCACTATTTACTATTGCAGGGTTCAGGTAAAGACTTAAAACTATTGTTAGTGAAATCTGGAAAAGGGAATTCGCCCTCCCATAAAAATGTGGTCTCCTTTGCCTTTGCAGGCGGTGAATGTTGCAGGCGCAGGCCCTTTCAGTGAAGTAGTGGCATGTATGACTCCAGCCTCTGTACCTGCAGTTGTGACTTGTCTTCAGGGACTAAGTGAAGATGAAGTTGAAAGTCCACACTATTCTCCTTCCACATGCCTTGCTATAAGCTGGGAAGAGCCGTGTGACCACGGATCTGAAATCCTTGGCTACAGCATAGACTTTGGAGATAAGCAGCCAATAACTGTTGGGAAGGTTCTAAACTATTTTATAGATGGCTTACAGCCAGATACTACCTACAGGTATGCCCTCCACAGCTACTTGACTGCCTTACAAGTATTTAACATTAATGCTGGCAATTTGAAGAGCCACTGCTCTCTGTGTCAACAAACTATAAAAAACAGGAGCTTCTATTGCATAGATAGTTCTGTGCAAAGGCCAGGTTGGATAGGGCTTTGAGCAACCTGGTCTAGTGAAAGGTGCCCCCTCCATAAGGGACCATCTTCCATCTTGTTCCATCTAGTTCCAGCCCCGAGGGATTGGGGTTGGAGCTAGATGATCTTTAAGGCCCCTTCCAACCCAAACCATTCTGTAATTCTACTCTAAGATTCTACTCACAAAAGTGCTTTTATAGAATACACTTGCCAATTCTCTGTGCAAATAAAACATTGCATATATTAACCTTAGTTCTGAGCTATAATACATTATCGTAATGTTAACTACTACTATAGTGAAAAAGAAATATTTATTCATAAGCCTGCACACATTTGTGTTTCAATATTTTGAAATTGTGTGATTGACAGTTGCACAATGTAATTACTGTGATTACTTTTTTCCAGTTACCTAGATACAGTTACTTAGATGCTTTAGACAAGCAAATGTTCATTGGCATATTGAGATGATCTCACTTTGTTCTCTGTGGCTACCTGTGAGATATGCAAAGAGCCTCAGATTTCTGCTTTTTTATTTTTAGAAATTAATTTATTAGATAATCCTTTTAATTCTTACTTGTGTAAACCTAATGCCAGCATTGTTTTACATGGACTAGCCAAAAAAAAATCCTTGAATTTTGAGTTCTACAAACCCCTCAGCCATGTGTCCTTTGACTTCTAGTTTCCCCCTCTCCCTTTCAAAGCAGAACCAAGTTAGCTTGTGTTTGCAGCACCCAGAGATGTATTACTAATGAAAAGAGCAAGAGAGGTGGCTGGGCACCATGACTTTATTATCACACAAATTGGATCTGTTCCAGAATGCACGTAAAACTTCCCTGTAGTCATCCCTGAGCTCACCTGATATGATAGCCAAAGATAAG
Organism: Coracopsis vasa; assembly: GCA_026283785.1. NCBI lineage: Eukaryota > Metazoa > Chordata > Aves > Psittaciformes > Psittacidae > Coracopsis > Coracopsis vasa. The sequence continues at coordinate 10,298 of JANHGB010051526.1, forward strand.
GATTCATTTCTTTTGGAGGTGGGGTTTTTTTACCTTCCCTCATCTTTCCAATGTGGCTGTCAAAAATTTTGGTAGAAAGCCTGCAGAGTCAGGAAATTGGAGCACTCTTGAAGTGCCTGATAGAGCTTTTGTGTGTTTTCACTAATGTGAATGATGCAAATATGCTAACAAATTTTTATTTTGGGTCAATCTAACTCCTTAAACTGTGGCAAGAAAAGTAACACTCCTGCATACTCATGACAGTCTGTCAAACCATAATATTGATAAAGGTCTTCACTGTAGGAAGTACCATCTATTTGGTACCATTGTTCTCTCTTGAATGTGAATGATGGAAATGACCAGTTATTTTTTAGAATCTAATTCCAAGTTGATTTATTCTCTCTTTTAAAATACCAGAGTACGAATTCAAGCCCTAAACAGTCTTGGAGCAGGTCCTTTCAGCCACACCATAAAACTGAAAACAAAGCCTCTTCCTCCAGATCCACCTCGACTGGAATGTGCTGCATACAGTTCGCAGACTCTCAAGCTGAAGTGGGGAGAGGGAACTGCAAAAGCACTAACTGACTCCATTCAGTACCACCTTCAAATGGAGGATAAGAACGGAAGGTTGGTTTTGGCATCCTTTTAATCTGCCCTGTGTCACTGTGGTCTGATGCTTGGAAGATGGCAGCAAAGGGCAAAATTCTATACGCTTTGCTGAATTTACCACAGACATAGAAGATCATCTCATCTGGCAAGGCCAGAAGGGCTCTAGTGTTCCATGCTGGGAAGTGCAAGATCAAAAACTTCATAGTGTTTATATATAATTCAATATGAAGAGTTTAATGAAATGTTTCATACCAGCATGCTTTTCTCTCTCACATTTGTTTAAGTATTTTGTCAAAGTATCAAGTCTGATCAGTCTTGTGGGTTTTATATACTTAATATTGGAAGGGTTGAATTCTTTACTCTCTGTTGTCTGTATATGCACTTATTTTTAGTGGAAAATAAACTCATATAGTACAATGTATTATTTTAAGGGATCCCTTCTCTCATGTTAAATCGGAACGTAAGCTGAGATGGTACAGCAAGTACCCTTCCCTAAATGGTAAAATGAACAGTAGTGCCACACTATGTACTGCATCTGAATCTCTGAGTAGCTTTAGTTTGACAGCAAGACAAGACATCTACTAGGTGAATTTGCTCTGCAGTGAGGGAAAGAAATTAGACTCTTAACTGGAAAGAAGTTCATTTCCATTACCAGAGACTAGGTCATATGCAGGTACTATCTGGTTTAAATGTAAAAGAAAAGAAAAAGTTGAAGTAGAAGATAACCTCTGCAGGAAGAGATCAACTTGTGCTGTGTCCTGGGGATACCAAAATTGAAAATCAAATGAGAGCTGCAATGATCAGTCTGTGTAAGAATTGTAACATGAAGGAGAGTGGCCAGTCTACAAAGCTCCCTTAACAGGACTTGGTGTGTGCTGCAAGCATGACTCTGGCCTTCTCTGTAGGTCTGAGTGAGCTTCATCAGTCACCCATCTCTGACAATGATGTGCAAGAGCAGTTGGATCCATGACTCCTTCTTAGTAGTAAGAGAGAGTTGCAAAGGAGCAAAAAGCTAAAATCTAATTACCTAATTCTGAAAAGCTAAAGATGTTGGGGAACTAGATGGCCAAAAAAAAAAGCAGTGTACGCAGCTTGCTGAAAGAGAGAGCTGCTGTCCTTTCCCATTGGTTCAGGTGCAGAAGGGTTTCTGAAACTGCTCAGGATCATTTTTGCCCAGACACAATCTGTAGCACTCTTTGTGTAAAAGAGATTTTTATTTCAAAGACATGAGAAATAAAAACTTGGCCCTGGAAAACAAGCTTATTGTTGTGTAGTAATGCCAGAACACCGTTTAACTCTGCAATAAATATTTCTATGCTTCTCATTAGATTGTGGGAAATTATGGGAATAGATTTCAAGACTAAACTGTAGCTTCTTTGGAAGTCCTTTCTGTGTTTAAAATAAGCTACTCTTTCCGTTTCCAGGTTTGTATCCTTATACAGAGGACCATGTCATACATACAAAGTACAAAGGCTCAGTGAGTCAACATCATACAGATTTTGTATTCAGGCATGTAATGAAGCTGGTGAAGGTCCCCTTTCTCAAGAATATGTTTTCACTACTCCCAAATCTGTTCCAGCTGCCTTGAAAGGTAAAGGTGCATCTTTCTTCATTTGGGGGATGAGGGGATGACAAGTTGGTTTTAGTGTTGTGTTGTATGTGGGGTATTTAAGATGCTAAGCCCTTTTCCAGATGCAGGTAGGGACAGTAAGGAAATGTTCCTTCATTGCCTAAAGCTTCTAAAATATTCGCTCGAAAAATGAGAGACTTGGGACTTAATGAGTTCTTTGACATAGGAAAGTTTTTTCTTAGAATCCTTGCTTACCAGGAGAGAGTGACCAGGCTGTTATAGTAAAGTGAGATGAAAATTCTTCCTACCATGATTTAGTATAATTTTAAGCATAGCAGCTGTGGGTTAGTTGGGGTTCTTTTGCATATGATACACATGTGCAGTGCTTTCTGTTGGATGATACCTAAACAAGCAATAGAGACCTGTGTGAATTGTTAGCTGTTCCAGAATACGTTGCAGGAAGAACACATTTGAATCTGAATCTTTTGTTTCTCTGAGACAAGATAGCAGATAGAATACAGGATTTCACAAGTGGTCAGAACATAACAGTGTTAGGTGATTGGGAAAGCAGAGCTCACTTTCACCTGTGTTTGCTCCCTTCAGTGCCAAGAATAGAGAGGATAAATGATCACACTTGTGAGATCACGTGGGAGGTTCTGCAGCCCATGAAGGGTGATCCCATTATCTACTGTCTTCAGGTCATGGTGGGAAAAGACTCGGAATTCAAACAGGTATGATGTGCTTCAGTTACTGTATTTTAATTCCATTAGTATTTGTGGTAACTAGTTTAGATTATACATTATTGTGTTGACAATATGGTTTTAGGAACCATGCTAACTTTTTGTTACTAAGTAATAAAAAGTAGTATTTCCTAAAACCATTGTCATAGAGAAAAAAGATGTAAGGAATATAAACATTGCACTAAGTTGCACCTCACCTCAGGTGGTGAGGGAATTTCAGGAAACTGAAAAAAACAAAACATCCACCCAATGGTACCAAAACAAGACTTGTGAGAAAAAGGTCAAAGGGCTCTCTTTGCACCAAGAGCTGTCTGAAGGCAGTAAGCAGTATTATAGAAGTTTTAACTTTGACAAAGTCATACTTCTGTACAGAGAACTGCAGGTAGGAAAGAGCCCCTATTTATGCAATGTAGACATTCAGCTGTAGGGAAACTTTTAATGTAATTCAGTGATTAGTTTTTTACCATAGGACCATTTCAGTAGTAGGGCATGCTGTGTTACTAAAAGGGCAAGCAGTTGTGGGTGTGTTTTAATTTCAGGTTTGATTATCCAAAGATACAGCTGGGAACCCAAGCTACAAATATGTCTGTATTTAAAAGAGGATGGGCAGTACTAATTTTGCTTCCCTATAAACTACCTGATAATTGACATGAAATCAGGCTTGGAAACTGTTTCACACTGTTAAGCAATCAGGTTTCCTTCCAGAAAGGAAATACAGTTCTAGTTTATTATAATTTTCTTATAGGTCAGTACTAAGTTCTGCCTGTGCTTTGGCAGATTATATGCCTTAATATTTTCATAATTCATAACTTCTAGTGTAGTGCTATGTCTGTTGTGTCCATTTGTTAAATTTTTCAGTAAAAAATGAACCATACTCCAAGGTATTTGTTACCCTGCCATGTGGATATTCTTTATCATAACCTTAAAATTGGAAATGCAGTATGAAATCTGTAATTGAGGTATGGTCAGTGCTGCTGCTCAACACGGAGTCAAATCAGGCTGTGATCAGCAATGTGCATTGTCAGATGAGCTGGATAAGAAACTAAAGGTTACGCTTTAAGCCTGGAAATAACAGAGTAGACTGAGGTGCGTGATTCCTTTTTCCTCTCCAGAGCAGTTCAGCACAGTACATTAAAATAAAGTGAGGAGACGAGTTTGCAAAACTTAAAATTGGAACAGTCAAGAAGTAAATACCATGTAAGTGGCCTTTAAGATACTTAGACATGATGGTAACAGTTTTCTTTGATGTGAACAAAAGATAAGTCCTGGAAGTTCACTCCAAGCTGTTTACTACCACTTCCCTGCCTAAATTTCACTCTCCTCTCCCCGCTGATCCATCAGCCAAGTTGCTCATGCGTTGCTCCCTACATGATTAAGACAAAATAAGTTAGTAATCTGTTGTTTGAACTATATACATCAGCCAAGCTTTTCAGGGGGTTAGGAAGTGACCCTATAAAAACTCTAGCAAACACATTTGAGCGGAGGGCAATTTCTAGCAAGGCACTGGGGACAAGTAGCTGTGGCCAGTCACCCATGCCTACTCTAAATAGGCTGTGTGTGTCTGTGCCCTGTTTGCTCGCTACCAAAAGCATGATACAAATGAGCATAATTAGAGGAAGCTGCACTCCAATGGCCTGCCCTGTCTCAGGGTGAGAGCAATTTCCTGAGAGAAAGGGGAATCTCTAGGTTATAGGTTCCAGTAAAGCTCAGCTGCCTTGGCTGTCAGAGGGCTTTCTAAGTCTGTGAAGAGCCACAGGCACAGCAAGAGCTCTTCAAACAACAAAACCGGAAGAGATTTCCTGCTTCTTTCATTGAATGGTTGGAAGTTTGCATTTGCAAAATACTGTCTAAATGATGATAACTGCAAGGAAAACTTCTGCATGATGTGGTATTTCTGTATCCTGATAATGGGGTGTGAAGGGATTTAAAGAGAGAAATCAATGCACTTCCCACCTAATAGCTCAGTACCTACTGATACACCTGTAAATGGAAAATCACACCTGCATGGGGATGGGATTTCATTGGCTTTTACAGGACTTTACGTAGCTGCAAATTAATAAATTTAAGAAACCAGCATTTGGATTTAATTGAATTGGGCACACAGTGTGAACTCACATTAACCAGACGACTGGGAGACCCTTGGAGAACACCCTGACAAGTCATCTATGTCTTAGGATCTGATGAAATTGCGAATCACAGAGAGGACTCCTTAGAGCTTTCCTGAAACAGTGTTTACTGGGATAAATTAATAGTATTTTGAACACAGGATACTGTAGCTACAATAAAGTATGTTGCATTGGCTTAGCCTTAATGTAGTAGCTTGATACAGAGTTAATTATCTAAAATCCTCTGATGGAATATTGTACATTACATCCCATGGTGTAGTATTTACACTGGAAGTGGTCAGTAAACCAACACCAGGTCTTCTGACAGTTAATTCAGCATGTACTCACCATGCTGTAGAAGCTCTTGTAGTACTTCTCCTGGGTTTCACCAAAAGGACTGGAGCCTTTACCTGGCATTTAAATTGCACTTGTGAGCTTTTTGTCCATTTTCTTTTGTATGGGTGAAAACACTGGTGAGGAGTCCCCCTTTTTACAGTTACTTCCCCCATAAATAAACCCTAGAGAGATGTGTACATAAGATGTTTTTATTAGATGTATCTATTTGTTTTATCTTTAATGCCAGATTTATAGGGGTCCAGACTGGTCATTCCGATACACGGGCCTCCAGCTGAACTGTGAATACCGTTTCCGTGCATGTGCCATTCGCCAGTGCCAAGAGATAGGAGGTCACCAGGACCTGATAGGCCCCTACAGTGCCCCAGTGCTATTCATCTCTCAGAGGACTGAACCACCGGCAAGCACCAAGGACACTGTGCAAACCACAAGGACACAATGGTCACAGAGCGACCAAGTGTGCGCTGCTGTCATCCTTGCACTTTTTGCTATCTTTTCCATTCTGATTGCTGTTATCATTCAGTACTTTGTAATAAAGTGAAGAAGAGAGGTTTATTTTAGAACACTGCCCATTACATTTTACTTTCTCATAATCTAAAAGTAATTCTGTTCTCTTGCTTTTAAAAAAAAAAAAAAAACCAAACAGGCATTTAGCACCGGCATTGGGACTGATGCAAACCTTTTCGGCCACTTTAAAATGCTTACCGGTAGGTATAGGCTGACACGTTATTAGAATGCAAGCCACAGAAATACAATCTTTTCTTTAATATGCCTTCTTGCAGTACAAACTCTGTATGGGGCAGGCAAGGTGCATTTAATGACAAGGGTTTGACCAGTAAACGTAAGTGTAAGAATGGTTTCCTGTCCCACACTTGTTGTAAGGGTTGCTACCGTCACAGGGAAGAATGTGTAATCGCATTGAAAACTTACACTAACAAACTTGTGCTGTATACAATATTAATCTGATGCTGTGAAAGCAATTTAGCGCTGTATTTCTACCTCCTCATTTGTCTTAATTATTTGGGAAGCAGGATTTATGCTGAAAAACAGAAGGGGCTTTTCTCAGGCAGCAAATAATAAACTGGACGGAAGAGTATGCATGAAGGAAGCTTCTTACTGATAAATGTGGAGTTCTTCACTGCAAGTAGATGTTTTCAAAAAGCTACAGGGGGATGGCACAAGTGGTTTATCTTGCCCCCAAGATTTGATGTTTACTTACAAAAATGCCTCTTTTACTTCTCAAAAATAGAGAAGGGAGAGTGTGAGAGAACTTCTTAGACTTCCTACTTAAATTGAAAAACACATTTCCAAAGTTGACCTTTGATTGGATGCAGTTTATACAGATGTCTGTGCCCTCTGATTTTGGCTAGTTAATAGGTTTTTGAGATAAAATTCGTCACTGAATTTTTGTTGTTTCCCCAATATTCACTTGCCATATCCACCAGAATCAAGCACTGCCTTTTATTTTTTGTTTCCTCTCTTTCTTTCTTTCTCTCTCTCTTTCTTTGGGGCACCAAATCAGAAGATGAAGCATAGTAATTTGCACCAGAAAACTTAAAAGCTGCTTTTTTCTTGAGATCCTAATGTTTAATGTAATGTCTCTTTGGATACTGTACCAAATCGTTGATTGCATGTAGTTAATGTTGCATTAGAGCACTTTGCAATTGCATAACTCATCAATGTTTTGTGAGCTTGCGTTTGTGAGTTCTTGAATGACCAGACTGAATTTTATCAAGTATCCCATTGAACATCTCGCTGGATGTCAATGATTGCCAGTGACACAAAGCTTGTAGTGAAACTATCTTTAAAAGAAAAAAAAAATCCTTGTCTCATCACACTTACATTGTTTGTTATACACTTTGTAATTAGCTACTCTTAATTTATTTGAGTTAAAAGATAGTGGATCATTAATGACTTCTAGTTGTGTTCAGTTTAGCATTTTTAATGGTATTAAACACTTCTGTTGGTCTTAATAATAATAAAAAAAGGAACCTCTGTCTTGTGCTTTGAAGATCTCTGAAGAATTTCTCTTATATTAGAACGGGCATGTATTGTAATTGTTTATACGTCCAATGATCTGTGCTGTAGAATAATGTTGCTGAGTTTCGTTACCTTTAAAACAACAAAAGAGAAGAAATGGCAAAGAACTCAGCCTCTGCGTGGCGAGAGCGCTCTGTCTTTAAGATGTACTGTATGTTTACACTTTATTTCCAATTTGTCATTTGTACGTATAGGCTGATACCTTCCCACAGGATAACTGATGTTTTCTAGAACCTTCTTCAAAGTGCCATGTTTGGCAGTGCAAATGAGGTTGCGTGTAAGAGCCCAGAGATTTCTTACGGTTGAATGTCTAAAACAGTAAGATTTGTTACTACAGTTAATCTGCAGTGACTTCTGTTTTTCATAGTAAAATTCAAATGAGCTCCTATTTTTGATAGTCATTTAATAGTGTATTTGCCATTTGAGCCTCAGTGCATATTACTGCATTGAAGACAGTTTTTAATGTAATCTTAATTTTACCTCATATACTGTACATTCCAAAAATAAATTAAGAGAAAAAGAGAAAAACTCTAAACTTTTTAAAACATTATAGATACACTACCAAACATATCACTTTACAATTGTACAACGTCGGACTCCATGAAGACGAACCTGTATAGTCTGATAGAAAATAACATAAACTATGTAGCAAAGTATCTTTAAAACTCTGTGGAAAATAAAAGTATCATTCTTTTTTGTGGTGGTTGGTCTGTGCTTTGGCGTGTGTCGCCGCCGCTGAAGCGCGCTCTCGTTCCGCAGCAGCTGCCCTTGCCTGGGCCAGGGCTGGTGGTGGCAGCTCCCTGAGGCAGGGGAACCACAGGGAGGGGTGGTGGGTGCAGGGGCTGAGGCCTGAGGAGCAATGCTGCCCCTTGGGTGTTGGTGGGGACTGAGGTGGCCATGTCCCCTGGTGGTGTGTGGGGCGGTGGTGGGAGCAGCAGTGAGGGTGAGCCATGACCAGTGGCTGTGTTTGGCACTGTTGCTGTGAGTGCTCATCCCCATCATGGCTGTCTGCCTGGGGCTCCTCATGGTAGGCGTGGTGGGTAATGTCCCAACAGTGCTGGGCATCAGTGCTGTCACAACATGAAGACACCACCAACCTCTGCCTGAGCAGCATGGCTGTCTCAGTCCTGCTCACCCTCCTGGGGCTGTCCATGGATTCCATGGCCTCTGGCCCTTCATGCAGCTGCTGTGCTGCCTCACCCACTACCTCCGTGGGGCGGCACCTGCGTCCTCCACATCACCGCCCTCACCATGGAGCATTACCTCACCCTCTGCTTCCCCTCAAGGCCAAGGTGGCTGTCACCACTCACCACGTAAAGGCTGCCATCGACATCCTCTGGGCCTTCACCTTCCTTTCTACCAGCCTCTTTCTTCTTCCTGGTCAGTGTGGAGCAGCCTGACAACCATACTGACTTCAGCCATGACTGCAAGCTCACGCCACAGGCCACAGATCCCAGCCTGCTGGCCACCATGTTCTGGGTCAGTCACACCTGCCTCAGTGTCCTCCTCTATGGTTTCATCAGCCAGGAGCTGTGGTGGAGAAGCCCACACTCCTGCACAGGGCAGGGATAGTACAGGGGAACACCCCAGCCATGCTACCAAGCCCTCCCGTGCTCCGAGGGACCGCCATGGCAGGGATTTTGCTCCCTCACAGCTAAGGCTTCACCTGGTGTAGCACTGCACATCAGCAGTGTGACTGCCTTCATAGAAACAGCCTTTCTCTGAACTCCACCAGGCAGAACCAAGTGTGAGGTAGTCTGCAACTTCAGAGAAACTGAGGTAACATGAACCACCTCCCGCAGTGGGCACCTCTAGGCAGTACACTTCTGCTTCTGAAAAAGAAGGCTGATTTTCTCAGTGTCTTTCGTAGCTCTCCAAGGAGTAAATGCACTGGTTGCCCATGCAGGTTGAAAACCAGCAGCTTAACCTTTATGAGCCGTTGGCAGAAAAATCACCTAATACCAAAGCGCTTCCTGCTGATGTAGGATGCTGTTAATTTTTTGTTCATTTTCTTAGTCATAAGTTCATTAACACGGTGTCAGGCTCTGGGAAGTTAGAGATCATAGCCTGCTCTGGGGCTTTAAACTTTGTAAACAGTGACCAATTGGAAGAAAAAAAGGAAAGAGAAGAAACGAACAAAGAAATCCAACTATTGATTAATAAGCATACAACAAAATGCCCTGGTCATTTTTTTTTCCTACCTTTCATGAAGGTTTTACATGCTACATGGGAGACTTCTTTTACCAAGGATGTAATCAGCTTAATATTAGCGTAGGAAAATGGAAAGAAACAATAAGCTTGAGAGAGTACATTTTGCTAAGTTAATTGAGGATTTACACTGGAGTAGGTACAAGGTTTTCCAACAGAAACACACATGTCAAATAAGGTCTCTTATTTATATACCAGCAACTAATCCCCCATATCCGTAAGAGTTCAGATATTCCTATCACTTCCTCATCACCGCAGCGTTTGGTAAATGTTAGCAGCATGTCTCCACTGCCTCATGGTCTGGACTGTGCTTACAGGAGCAACACTGGTGCTATGTCTGTGCCTGCCCTCTGTTAACCCTTGTTAATTAGCATGTCTGTGCTTCAAAGATGTAACGATGGCGGTTACTGTATGCTGGAGCTCCCTGCAATGGTTTTTGCTGCCACAAGAAGGCAGAATTCAGCATCCAGCTCAGACATCTCAAGACGGCAAGGCTGAACCTGAGCCTTCTCTGGGTTTTAAAACCCCCACCAGTTCTCCATGTAACAATCCACAGCTCTGAGTCACTGAATAAACAAAAAAGAAGACAGGAAAACCCCTAGCTCACTGCACACACATTAAGCTTTCTTCTTCCGTTGGCTTCGTACTGGGCAAGACCAGTTGTCTGCAGGGCTTGGCTTGGGATGCTTTTGCTGGGGAGGAGAGCGTCATTAAAATGTTATAATAAAAGAAGAGCCGGTATTTTCTGTTTGAGCAAGTTACTTTTAACAGCAATCCTAGGAAATGTATGTAGGCTGATGAGGAAGAAAGCTTCGTCGCATTTATACGTAGCCATGAAGCTTCTTCTACATGCCTGTGGTGTCCTGATAATGACTCTTCCTTTATCACTAGCTACGAATTGCACTGGGAGGTAAACACTTGCCAGGCACAAATTTCCATCGGTACCAGAAGCAGGAGGTGTGAGCAGGAGGAGGGAAGGAAATGCCCTTTTCCAGGGCAGACAGCCCCAGCACCCACCTGCTCTCTAAGCCTGCTGGGTGTCCGAGCAGGGCCCTGTACAGGTCCCTTGTGGCTGGGGCCCTGTCTCGCTACTCGTGGGGTGACCGTGTTTCTGCCAGGAGCTTCAGGCTTGGGCTGCTCCTGCTCAGCCTCAGGCGCCGCAGCAGAAGGCTTCTGCTCCCAGCGGCAGAATGTGGAAATGGTTTCGTTTCCTGGGAAAGTTATTTGAATCCCACTTTTAAATATTCCTTTTGCATGCTTAGTATAATATCAGCGCAGCAAACTGCATTCATGAGCTTGCCGTGCCTTTCTGTTAGTGCTCAGTCACCACCAGGTCAAACGCTTAGGAAACAGATGGAGTTTGGGGAGTTTCCAGGCCTGGCACTGCTGCCTCTGGGGATGGTGTAAGAAGTGTTGTAACTATAAATAGAATAGGCCTGTCTGATTTATTCCCAGGAGCCCCATGCCCAGGTGCAGCCTCAATTATTTAAGCAAATCAAGACAAAGATTGTTTAAAAAACAACAAAAAAGAAAGAAAATAAAGCACCCAAACCAAGAAAAGCCACAGAACCGAAGAAACAAACCAATCAACCAACTCCTTTCCTGCTCTCTTCCAACCTTTCCCTAACCGTGGCCTTGGAAAAGTAGCAATCCCAGTGCCAGTCTTGCAGAGTGCAAACATCAGTCCATACATGATGAAGAGTTTTGGTCTCATCACAGCATCCATAAACATGTATGTTAAAAGAGGAAAAGGAGACCCATGTTCAGAACTTGCTCTGCAGTGCCAAGTCCTTGCTCACTTTCCTACCCAGGTGTAATTACTGCAATAAACCTGCACTGGAAAGTTTCTACCAACAAAACAAAACCAGCCTGGGGAAGCTATGCTCTCTTTCCCCAGAGGAAGCAAGCAGCATAGATGAAACGATGGGATTTGCCAGTGTAACATCCCTGCTGAAGAACAGTTGTGCTGCAGCAATGGCAGAAAGGAACGCGACTTCCCCACACTCCACCAAGCTAGTTACACCAGCAGAACGATCAGCAGTG
>JANHGB010051528.1:0-15674 GCA_026283785.1 Coracopsis vasa
CCAGCCTGTCCAGATCCCCCTGCAGAGCTTCCTACCCTCCAGCAGATCAATGCTCCCACCTGACTTGGTGTCACCTGAATATTTTGAAAATGATGCTTGGCGAAAATACAGAAAGCTGTGTTTCAGTCTTACTAGATAGATCATGAGCAGATCAAGGGAGAGAAGAAAAAAAAATCCATTTTGGATAGGTAATTCAGTATGCTTGCTGAAATCAAATTCTTTCTCTTCCCTACTTCCCCCTCTTTTTCTCCAGCCAACTGTACACCCTATTTGGCTTGAATTACCCTGAAGAAAAGTTCAGGATGTATTGCTTCGGATCTTGCTACAAAAGGAAAAAGACCACCAACTACATTGATACGTTCTGTGATTCACTGGAAAATCACATTACATGTTTATTGATGAATAATTCTTCAAAACACATGCGTGTATTAAACATTTCACTTTAAAGATTAGTGACATTGAATGTTAAATTGTTTTGGATAGCTTGATTAGATTTATTTTAAGATAATTTGTTTAGAAGATTTGTTAGCTGTAGTAGTTTATAAAACAGTAGTTTATTTTTAGTGTTGAAATAATTTGCTACAATTCTTACTCTTGTATTTTGCGTTTCACACTAATGTTACAGCTTCTGTGATAATAAATCTTAAGAATCATTAAACAAAAACCACAACTAACAATACACCACCTTGGCAACTCTGCCTTTTCATACATAAACATGCATAATACAAAACTTAAATATCATACTCAGATTTGTTTCTGTAACTTGATGCAAAATTTTATAGGAGGAACGTGCTCAGTAACATCTTTTCTGGTACAGCATTTCATCATCAGAGGAGTGGTATTTTGAAGGGCCTGTTTTGATGTCAACCTACCATGAGGCTACATCAGATATATTGCTGTATTCATAATGTTGAGCTTCAATACGTTAGGTAATTCTTTGAGACAAAAATGAGCAAAAAAACCCCAACTTGATACATACAAATTACATGTACTTTTATGTACAGCTCACTAAGTTGCATTTCCTGTTGTTAGCATCGCACTGCTGGACATGTGTGCTTCCATGTTTACAGAGGCCTTATTCTTATCCAGGCTATCCCTTATAACCAACACTTCTACTTGCTTGTGGTAGCCATGTTGAACAGCAGTTTGCTCACTTTCTAATCAGGCCATGTTCTTCTGAAGAAAGCATTGTTTAGCATTAAACTGAAAATAGTTTTAAATTTTTAAAATTGGGTGAATATAATTCATTTTGAGTGAGCCATCTTTATGTTCATTGTGACTATTTAGCCTTTCTCAGTAAAGTGCTTTATTTATTGAATGACAAAAAAATAAGGGCTGTGTTTTGTTTTGTCTATTTTTAAAATCTGAAACTAATGCAGTAGATCATCCTTCTTTTTGGAATTTAGTATATAGTTTCAGTTCCTGGTCAAGGAATGCATCAGTCAAGTGGCATACGTTAAGAGTCCGAGAGCCTCACCTACGCAAGTATTGGTTGTAAGCTGTTTTGTCTGAAAAGTGTTTGTCAAAACTATTATGTAGACAGAAAATGATGCAATGGAAAGATCTAAAGCTGAATAATTTTTCTTAAAAGCAGTCAACTATTGTGGTCCATCACATATTTTGGTTCAACTTGTTTCATCACCATATTGTCTTTTTTTTGTGTCAATTTCAGTGTAGTTATAGGAGTTTAATTTACATTTGATATTAGCTACATAATAGTTGTTTTAAGTGTTGTAATTTTTAATGTTGAAATCATGTGTTCGACTTCTGTACTTGAATTAACATTTCTATTAAATTTACACTGTTAGTATTTGGTGTGTGTAAAAGAAAAAGTATTTTTTATGTATGGTACCTCCACAAAGTTACTTCACAGGATTCACTTTGCTTTCTCAAGTAGCAAGCTTTGGCCAGAAGCTCCAGTGCAGGTGCTTTGCTGAACAAGAGGAAGGGTAATGAAGTGGCTTAGCAAAACCTTGAAAAAAGAAGAGACATTTTTAAAATACAAGTTTGCTTCAAAGCTTCTGTCCCATTTGAAGGTTGTTAAACTGTAATGATTTCCTAAGAAACTCTGTTGGCTGGAAAGAAGAGGGGGCTTGATTTAATTCATGTTTAAACTAAGTGGTCCCTGAGGCCAAAACAACAATCTTTAATGACACCTGAAAATACAGTAGACTTTTCAGTAATATTCTGTGGCACTTCTAATGGAAATCTGGGCCAACCAAAGCTAGGTAGAACTGGTATTGTTAGCTACTCAAGGGAATGGTGTGATGAACTGCAAAAAAGAGTGCAGAACATTAAAATGAATATCTGTAGGAGAGCTGACTTACCCCAGGAACAGAAGGAGGTAGTGACCAGTACTGTAGAAAAACATGGGTTGTATTTTTCAGGTGTGCGAGATCCTTCTTGGTCAGATTTCTGATTGTGCTACCATCTGTGAAGTAGTTTGGTGCAAAAAGCACTTTTGCTATAAACTAGGAACTCCAGTCATTAACATAAGTGTGTACCTTGGCAATTATTTTTAATAGTCCTAACAAGTGTGATTGCATAAACCCACAATCGAATGTTTAAGTGTAATGCGTTATGGGTGGATGCAAGCCAAACACAACCCTCAGGCAGAATTTGGTCTTTGTTTTGCGAGTAAGAACAAAGGTGTAAGGAATAAGCAGCTGAAGCAGCAGTAGCACTCAGTGGCTGTTAATTTAGGTTTTTTGAAGTTTATTTAGAACACATAATTAAAAATGTAATCAGTGTGCAAAATTGCAAGCATATTTTTTGCATTTAGAGAAGTCTCACTGGAGCTTATTAACCTTTGAAAAATAAACCATGTATTCTATAAATACTACGAAAAAGGGACAACATGGAGCTGCATGGTTTTACAGTACTGTTGTATAACTGACAAGTGAATCCGTATACCATCCTGTTCTGTAATTGGTGTAGAAACCAGAAGTCCCTCTGAAAGCAAAGGTCACTGACTTCAGTGAAACAAAGTTTTGTTCCTTCGTGCTCAACCCACTGCATTAAGAACTTGTCCCAAATAAGAGAAGATGGTCTTTATTCCTACAGTTACATTTTTTCATGTTTGCTTGCCTTTTTTTTAAAGTATTATTATTACTATGTTATGGTTGGTGACAGATGGTAAAGCCAATGTTACAGAGCAAGTGTGTCTGCAGGCTTCAGCCTCAATCTTCCAACCCGTGTTTTTTTTACAGGTTAAAAATACTTACAAAAAACCCAGTAGATGAGGTGGGGGGAGCTAAGGCTGTTTGTCACTAAGAGTGACAAAACATCTTACATAATAACAAGCAAGAGTTACTAGATGCAGATTTCTTGAAAATAGGAAACAATATTAAGCAGAAAGTCGGCTGGGAGTTACTAGATTAATGCACACTTGAGGTAAAAGCAAGGCACAAGAAGTCAGCTGTTACAAGTCTCTTTCAGTGAATTTCTTATCCTAATCACTGTGCATAACAATGACCAGTTTAGCATCATTTTGTGCTATTTAGTATTCCACTGCATGGACAACCAGGGGAAGGAAAAGAGGTAATGATCCAGCAGTCTGCAATTACAGGGAGCCCTAATAGTCCCCAGAGCATCCAAGGAAAGGGCAGGTTTAAAGCAGTCAAATTTCCTTCCTCGACCCTTCAGTTTTTCACCAGCTAACAAAGCTGTTTGTTAGGAGCCACCACAACATGTAGCCATTCCTAGTTGTCTGTGGCTGAACTCTGCAGCTTAGAGTCAGCATAGAAAGGGTGGCACTCAGCACACTGCCGGCTGCATCAGTAACAAAACCAACCACTGCAGGAGGCAGAGCCTGTTGTTGCCTTATGAAAGCAGTGCTGAAGCCAGAAGGATAGCACCAGGCATATGGAACAGGGATGAGAGCAGGCTTTTGCCAAAGGTACAGGCCCTGCAAAACTACCACAGAGAGGCATTAATTGACAAGAATTGTCTAAGTATGACTTAGTAGCAGTTTATTTTTTGTTTAAATGGTCTTACATCCAACTGGCATAACTTTCACCTTACTGCAGAAGGGCTTAGTTTCTGCAAGGCCTCTTTTTTTCATTTTCTTGAAAATAAGCTTTTCTGTCTCCAAAAATATAAATGACAGCTGTAGAACAATGTCAAACCAGGTGGAATTTTTAGGACTCTAGAATGCAAATACCTGCTCATGGGAATTGAAAGAAAATTGTATGTACTGCTTGAAATTTCAGGAAGTAAAAGGTCACTTCAGTATCTTCAAAAAGAAGCCTGCAAAACCAAGATTGTACCAGTCTATGTTTTGAGAATGCAGTGATGCTTTTTAACTAAGCCAACAGATAAAGCTTTAGACTTGAAAGAGGTGAATAATCTACAGTAATAACCATCAAGTGCAGCACTGGCTTGTAGATCAAACAGTAGTGACCGTACTCTGCATTTTAAAACCTGCGGTCCTTCAGAAAGGAGGCATACTATTGAGAGTTTTAGATGGGGAAGGGAAAGCATTGAGGTACAGGAGGTTGACTGTTACAAAATCGAGTGAGTGACACAAAACTGACACAATCAGAAACTGAAATGAAGCAGTGCAGGAACCAGAAGCACCTACAAGGGCAGACTGTGGCTCACAGAAGCTGGTCTGTTTACTACAGTTCAGCTTAGGTAGGAAGTCAAGAAAGCTGTTGCAGAGTACGAAAGATGACCCTCTCTCTGACAGTCCAAGGAGGGTAATATTTGTAAGTACCAATGTTAAAATATTCTGGATGGATAAAGGCAGATTATTTGTGTGCAGTCACACAGTCTCTGGGGAGAGAAAACCAAACAAACGAAACTATGTGAAAGCCAATGGAAATATATACCTTGATAGAAAACTTCACGTAAAACTTGGCCATACTGCTAGGGTAGCTTGCCAAGAAACAAGTACCCATTTCAGTAAGTTCAACTATACCAGTTGCCACTTCAGGCCTCAAACATTTTTCCCTACGCTGCCAGAGTCTGTGGCTGCTATTGCCTTACAGTTTCCTGCAGAGGGAAATATTCACTAGTGTATGAAAACCAAATATTGAGTCAAATGGTCATTGTCAAAGCTGGAAGCGTCTCTATGTGTGAGCAAAGAGGAAAAGACTAGAGTGTCAATAAGAGTATTCACTGAGTTACACAGTTTTTTTAGGAGAAGTCAAAACATTTCAAGCAATAAAATAGCTCTCTGAGCAAAGGGAGCCTATCAAATCAATGGGAAACACAAAAGAAGCATCTTAAATCTTACTCCTTTATGATTTAGGAGCCTACCTCTGGGCTGCGATACTGATGTTGTTACTCTAATGGAGAAGAAAATTGGTGTTCTAAAAAGAATGGCGCCGGAGGTTCCTATTTTCCCCTTGGCATGTGTTCCACCTCAGCTCTGTATTCCTTTCTACCAAACCGATTTCTGTGTCTGGTACTGAGGAGAGGACATAACTCCTGGATCTTGGATGTCCTGTGGTGGGCAAACATTCCTTAAGCAGCACATGTGACCTTCCCTACCTGTGCCCAGTGCCTCAGCTGGCCCTGCAGCAGCAGCCCTTCTGCCTCACATCCTGATGTCTCCCTTCCTCTGCTCTGCAGGTTAAAACAGCAACAGATGGGAAGAATGATTCTGCCCATTTACCAGTACCTTTTCACAGGCAGAGCTTAGTATTTATGGCACACTCCTAAAGAAGGGAGAGCAGTAGGCTGGATTCACACTGATGAAGGAAGAGACCTTTGACCCTCCCCTAATCCCTCTTTTTCCTTTAAGTAACAAGGATCCTTGTGTTGTTTGTTGATATGTACTTTAACATATACACCTTCAGCATAATTAAACAGGGTCAGGAAGTTTAGCCAGAATAACATCTATTGGGAATGTCTATCTGGACTCTGGGCAGGAAGCTGTCATAATCTTTCAGGAATCAAGTTCTGGCTGAGGAAGAGATGCCTCACAAACTTAAAAAGCAAAGGAGGCCTTGGGTCCATGCAGAAAGAACCAAGTAAGGTAAAACTCAAGATGCCTACAGGATGACGTATTTTGAGGACCACGCAACAAGGCCTAAGTGCCCAGTTTCAGTTCTGCTTTGTAGACAACTATGACTAAAGCTCAAATTCTTCATGCAATCCAAGGAGATGTTTGTTTTTTAATATATTACTTTTATAACAGGAATAGCGGTATGCCAGAAAATGGTTGACAGCTCATCTTTAGCACTAGCTTTCCAAAGAGGGGTGATGCACAGCTTTCATGCATGTAGTCTTACAGTGAAAACTATGATTAAAGGTTTTGAGGTTTTTTTGAGCTAGACAAAACTACAAAAAAAGGCAACATCACTCCCCCCCCCCAAAATCCCATATCCATTAGCTAAAACAAAGTTCATGAGAGGAAGCTACTTGAACTCTAACACTAAGGCATATATTTTAATGGAACTTTCACTACATTTTTTTTTTGTTAAAAAAACCATTACAATTTTCAGCTACCATATCATATTTCAGCTACCAAATCTTATTTGTTTCATCCGTTCATCCTTGTCAAGGATTTAAGCTATCAAAGTGACAGATTAAGACGGGAGGAAACAGTCACATCACCCACTTTGTCCAGCAGCCCAAATACAGCACTGAATTTCACTACATCTCCTGGAGCAAGCCCAATAATAGATGATGAAGGCACATCTTCAGAAAGGCATCAAAGTCCACAAGGTACCAAACCTTGCAACATAAATTGGATCAGGATTTCCCAAGTTTAAATCTGTACAGTACTCTACTGCAAAAATACTTGATTTCTCCCACATACAGAGGGTGTTTTCTAAGCCCTTGATATCTCCTCTTGCTTAGAGCTCAAGAAATTTCAAAGCTACCTACCAGCTCTACTTGCTGGTAACAGCTTGTCTTTATTAATAGCCATCAGCTGTACTTCCCTGCTTCTTTATCACAACCTCATGTGAAGCTTGTCTGATATTTCAGTAACTACTGAATAACTGTGTGAATAACACTATAGGAAGACCCCAGCAAGCTGTAAAGCATGTGGAGTTCAACTCGTTTTAGCTCTGGTGAACCTGCACAGCAAAGCTCACAAGCTGGCCCTGTTCCACAGCTGAACTGGAGAGAGCTCACTGCCCTGGTTTGGGTTTGTCTGACCTGGAGGAGGAACATGGCCTCTGATTCACCGGGCCCCTGGAGCTGAGCTGCTGGTGAACCACAGGTATTGAGTTTCTAGGAAGAGCTGGAGCTAGGTGCTCTCACCGGAGAGTTTGGGGGCAAAGCAGCTGCAAGTATGTCAGTCTGCTAGAGAAAGTCTTTCAGGGATCATCTGGACAAGTGTGTGTGCTTAAAATCTAATAACATGTAAAATATTTTCATTCTAAGGTAGATCAGGAATCTTTAAGAGCATCATATCTTGTAATTTCTGTAAACAACTCTATGCTAGGGATAAGGGGTGCATAGTGCATACTGTACCAGTCATGACAGGTATTTAATGAACTCTTGCATGCTTCTGTACAATGTGAGGTAATTGATTAATGCTACTATCTTTCAGAAGCTCAGCTTCCTGTTTTCCTCACCTATATTTCAAACCCTGATAAAAACAAGCAGGCATAGCTGCTTTTAGGGCCAGTGAAAGGGTAGCACAAGAATTCTCCTGTAGCAGAGCATCTGCCAAACTTTTGCTGTCTTACCCTAGAATTATTGGCCAGAAAAGCAAGTTTTTCCACTTCATACCGGATTTATGCTTGTTAAATCCATTTCAATTGCATGATAAACCAGTATTTCATAATGAAAAAAAGCTTCTCTCCTGTATAGGTATGATCTGACTTTTTCTAAGCCATTCTTCCTTAAATTTTCAGCAAACCACTGGGATGGTGAGAATACTGTATTACTGAAAGAAAACTGATAAAAGTAATTTTGCATATTTTGAAGGTTCTTATTTTGGTGCTGAGACTTCCCCAGCCCTTCCTCACTCTGTATTAGTTCTGCAGCTTTTCTGCTTCAGGAAGAAGTAAATACATGTTGAATGTCTAAGATGTTAGAAAATTCTGGATAGGGATAGCCTTCAGTGCAGAGGACAAGTGTCTGATCAGACACTTCCCCAGGGTTTTAACAGCCTCATTATTACAAGCTAGCCAGCAGTAATTTAAAAGCCTCTTCCCTCTTTTTTGTCAGCCAGAGTAGAAAGATTCCTGTTTTATGTTCTCACGCCTTAGCGCATTGTTTGTCAAACAGGAGCTAGCAGAGACAGGAGAGGCATCTAACCAAGGAAGCATGTACTAGCAGCCTGAAGAGGAGAACAAACATAACATGAAGGAAGCTTCATGTCAGTATCTTGTTTGAAAGATTATGAAAGAGTTTATGAAAGATTTTTGGGAAATATTTCAAAATTCCACTTTAAATTAAATTACTTTTGGCAGTTTAACAATTCATTAAAAAAAAGGAATTTTAATTACTATTGCATGAGAGGGAGTTGCAGAGAAGATGAGAAAAAAGATAAAGATCTAAGTACAAGGAGACAATTTTAATGAACTTTTTCACTATATCATATATTTGCTCATTTTGGTTTAATTTCCAAGACAGTTCAGCAAACTGTATCCCAAACTGTACTGCTTTTCTCATCATGACTCTTTATATTCTCCTCACTTCATTGCTACTTCAATACTTTGTGGACCTTGCTTGGCATTTTCCCGCCATCAAATATTTTTCTATGTCATAAAATCATATGGTCATTTGGGTTGGAAGGGACCTTTAAAGGTCATCTAATCCATTTCCCTTGCAATAAGCAGGGACATTTTCAACTAGGTTAGGTTGCTCAGAGCCCTGTCCAACTTGACCTTGGTCATTGATTGTTCTTCCACAACAGGCTTCAGTCAAATACTGTATTTAAGTGAAAATCATTTGTTGCTTTTCCCTCGTCAGGTCACATTGTTTTTTCTTTAAAAAGAAATCCAAAACCCAGCACACCCCTCAGCATATCTATTCTGATTCTTTTTCTTAAAACAGTGCTGACCATTCTCAGTTATACTGCTTGATATCAAAACGTTCTTCTCTTGTGTGTTTTGAGACTATTTCCAAATAAACTATGTCCATCTTCAAAGGGTGCTTTTGAGATACGGTGCCAGAACATCACTTTGAGTATGGATTCAGCATCACTAGCATACAGGCTCCTTCCAGCTCAGCTGTGTCTGTCACCAGTTATGTTTTCTTATATTCTTAACAAAGCCTTCAACAGAGTGCTATTGGAAGCTTACATTACAGAATTCTGCTAAGTATCAAATATAATCTCAGTTCTTTTCATGATAAGTAATCTTTTACAGACATTGTTTTATAAAGGCAGAGTTCAATGCTTCTACGACATCTCTAACAAAATTGTAACATCTTCTTTGACAAGAAGATACCTATTCAGTGGAAAAATGGTCCACCTGATCACGGCATATATTCTATGTTAATATATCTAATAAACAGGTACTTTTGTAGTACAGTATCTGTGTAGAATCATTTAAAGTGTGCAAAGAATTCTCTAAGCAGCTGATAGACTTTCAATGTTTGTTATCTGGTCGGTTCCGGGAGACACAGGGAGTGGAGGATGTATAAAACAAGCTTGGGCCATGGCAGCCAAAATCTCTACTGAAAATGAACTAGGGGACTGCAAAAGGAGGTTAGAAGTGAAGCACAGGGGAAGTATATGAAACTTTGTAGTTAAGTTGGTCTCCAGGTGGCAGATGTACATGGGGTAAAAATCTCCAAGGAGAAGAAGTTTTTCAAAAGTAGACACAGGATTATTACAGTAGGGCAAGAGCTTCCTTGTTTATTGAAGAAGGAAAAGCTTAACAGCGATTTTCATTCCTTTCCTGCGGATTTCACTTCCATCCTGCAGAGTTTTGCCTGCCTGAGCTGTCCCCACCACATCGTGTCTCTGCCAGTGTCTTGCTTAACACAGCATTGCAGATCCTGCCCATCTCCACACAGTTTCATGTACATCCCTGCATGATGTCCAATTAGTCAGAGTTGGATTTTTATTTTTAATGTACAAATTAACAAGTCAGTGCACATTAAGACATGCATTTGTTTGCTTCTGTTTTCATTCATTTTTAGCTTCCAATCTTTTTGGACTTGTCTGATGCTCCCTGGTGCCCAGAGGCATTACGTTAGGCTACCTGGACCTAGTTAGGCACAGCCCCTGATGCACAAGTTCAAAGAAGGGAAAAGAGAGGTTTCAAACATCTGCCTGCAGGAAAGGCAGGCTGCTGAGGAGCTGGGATAATCCCTGCTGAAGGAGGTGACAGAGGGCCCTGCAAAGCCCTTACCAGCCCTCAAGGTAGATCAGCCTCCGTAATTGTTCTGCTAAGTAAGTCAGGAGTGGAGAACCAAAGGGGCTGCAAACAAGTAACATTAAAGCAAACACCAACCCAAACCAGAAATAGATATTTGGTTCACGTGCCTGGCAACACACGTGTCTTAAGTCCTGACCTATATGAGAAAATAAATGCATTATTAGAGTTACAGAGTCCTCAACCTGGAAGCGTTCCAGTCATCAATGAGAAAAATGTACAGCTCCAGGACAGAGAGCAACATGAGTTTTGGGCTTGAAAATATGAAAACAATTACGTCTGGGGAAAAATAATCCAAAACAAAAACATTCACATGGAGCTCAGAGAAAAGCATCAAAGGGGCTGTGGCTCTGGAGGGATGAATATTTGAGAAAATACTAGGAAAGCTAAATACGAATATTTGACTAAGCACTAATTTAATAAGGGATCAAAAGATCAACCTACAACTATTTAATTCACAGAAAGTTAATGTTAGTGGTGAAGCAGCCTGTTTTATTTTTTTTTAATGCTCCAACTAGTATATTTTCCAGTAGATACACATCAAAATATTGGAGAGCAAAATGAAGACACTGATTTCATAAGCATTCTATCAAAGCATTAAAGCCAGTTCTTGATCAAATCCTATAGGAATCAGATACTAAAGTCTTGAGCAATTAAACTGCAAGGGGAGGGGGGGTGGAAAGCAGAGGCATTTCTGTGATTTCAGTGTTAAGTTCTTCTAGAAATTTCTACTGGGGTTTTTTTGGTACTAGAAGTTTCACACCACATGCTGGCTTGCACTGGAAAGACACGTTGCACCTTGGCTGGGAAGAACACAAGCACAAGCCTGACAAGGGAAAAACCCATCCTCTGCTTTTCAACCAACACCGCTTTCAAAACGTTATCATTAAATTGAATTTCAAATATGACTGTGCTATCCCTATCGGACTAAATCCTAATGGAAATCAGGGGAATAAAGTCAGTAGCTCAAGTTAGGCTTTGAAGGCAGCCAAACTTAGTAATAGCACAATAGTAGCAGTTATGTGAAAGATTAAATGTGATTTCATGATGAATCCTTGTACGTGCAAGGTACCCGACTGACAGCAATATGGAACAGTCATCATGCATATCAGCCTATGATGACAAGACAGCTAATAGTAATTTAAATTAGCGAGACAATGAAAGATGATTATTAAATTAACTTACAGCTTTGTGAAAGATATTCTAATTTTTTATGTGTTGGTTACTTTAATCTCCAACTTTGCAATACCTGATAATAAGTGAAGAATTTTAGAGTTTTCAAGAACCAGATTCTTGTGTGAATATGAGCTTATTTAATATTCCTTTCCCTTCCCCCCCCAAGCACTTATTTATGCTATCATAATCAAAGGCACTCACTGCAACAGCAATTTTTCAGAACAGATTTTGACTGAACAAAGCCTCTATACTGCAACTAATTCATCAGTTTTTACAAGTGAATGTGTATCACAGCAGGGTGACAAGATCAGTCTTGAGTCTGCCTTGTCTTTGTTCAGCTGTGATGGACCAGAGCCTGCATTCAGCATAACACCTCCACTGAGCCAAAACTCAGTACCAAACTGAGCTTAAAATAACAGCTGGTTTTGAAAGGTGTGCACACCTAATAAACCTCAGACATATGCTTGTGTTTTCATCTCCTGAAATACCCAGGCAAGCTAGAGAAGACGGAAATGGGAAAGAAGCAAGGCTTGGCTTGAAGAAGTTTTTTCCTTGTGTTGCTGCTGTTAAGGACAAGTTTAACAGAGAAAGCCAAGGGACAGGTCAGTACCAGGAGTGTCCTAACCTATGCTGATGAAACCCAGGGCACAGAGAAGGGTGCTGCCCTCCTGAGCAGGGGCTCGGGGTGCTGCATCACCAAGTCCCCAAGGCAGCCATTGGCAGATCTGCAGGACCGCCTGCCTTAGTAGGAACCCCATCGGCAAACAGGGCTGTAAACATGCAAAACCTCCCCTTGCAGCCATACAGTGAATTTCAGCATGCTCGTAAGGTAGGGATTTGGCTAACTTCCAGTTTTAAAAGAAATCAAGACTGCCTTTCAAGGCACTAAGGTGGCCAGATCCCATCAGTTCTCACGATATTCTGACTACTTCCCCTGGCTTCTCTCCAGCTAGAACAGCTTGGCTTTTCTTTTGTTACACTGATGTTATTCTGACCCACGGTCTCAACACACAGGCACAGAAAATGAGGTTTTATAAAATGAGTAAGAAAAGTCATAATTCTAGCACTATAGCTAAGAGATTCATCTGACAGAGAGAGGAAAAAAATGCATTTTAACTATTGGACTTAACTAGCCAGACAGATGAACTATAGTTCTGCAGTGGCCTGTGATGTGGAAAACAAGACATGCATGGGTGCTATAGGCTTCCCATATGCTCAGAGTGCTGGCTTGTGCTAGAAAGGAGGAGAAAGCAGCACCCAAGGGGCAGCCCTGTAACATTGGCACCATTTCCCACTTCTCTTGCTCCTCAGATTTCATCAGGAATACTTACACAAGCCAAAAAGATTTTGTGGGTAGGTTTTAGCACAGGTACTGCAAATTCAGCCGTTTGGTGCAAGTAAGCTTGGCAAGTCCTATCTCTGTGCCCTTAATAACTTGCCTCCCCTCCTACATGTTTAGTCTGTCACAGATGAATTAGTGGAGACCTACCCAAGCTGCTGTATCCTGAGCAGCAAAGCCTGCCCCCCTGCATCTTCTCCTTTCCCAGCTCTCAGTCCAACCTCCTCAGGCTTGAAGCACCTCCAAGCTGTGGAAGAGGACAGCTGCTGCTGTAGCATGGAGGAGTTCACTTGTCAGATGCAAGCAGTGAGGAAAGAGGAACAACGCTGTTTGCTGTGGCAGGGTCTATCCTGTGGGATTTCCCTACTTCCCACCCCCCATTAAATTGATACAGGAATCGGAAAAGGTCCTCCCATCCCAATGGATGTATCTCAGTGGCAACAGCCATGTTTACTGGTGGAAAGGTCCTATAGTTCGGGTAATATTGCCACTGTGGAGGCATTGCTCTGATACCACGCTTGCACAATTTGAGTCTATTTATGCACTTAAAATAGGCTAAACATTGGGTTCAAAAAAGGAGGCAAGACAAACCGAGACTTGTATCAGCTTAGGGAAGAATTTCACAGAATCATAACAAACTGAATTCCCCACAGGCAACGTGCTCACATTTCTGACTGATTCAACTATCTTTCTTCAGTGGAAAAAGGATGTAAAGGAAGCTCAGCAATAGAACTTCTGGCAAAACCCCCACTGATAGATAAGCTGATTATTTCAATGTTGAAATTTTAATATGTTTTTGTTTTTCAGAAAGAGGCACTGGATTAGAAATAAGCTCTTTGGTGGGGTTTTTTGCCCCCTAAAAGTGAAAGATCCAACCGCTTTAAACTTCCCTCCTCCTTACTTCATGGAAAAAAGATAATAAAAATCACAGTGTTAGAAGAAACCTACCAGAGAGTATTTAAAAATACTTGGTGGTTGTACAGTATCATTTTTATCATTAGTCACCATGAGTTCAAAACTAAATAGTAAAACAACCTATAAATAGTCCTCAGTTTAAGCAATAACTTGTCAAATGTTTGCTATGTTAGGAAAAGGATTAAGTCACAGCTTTTTGGTCTACTGAGGGAATGTTGTCAAGTGTATACAAAAATTCTATGTCAAATGCATATTATTTACACATAGCATGCCAACAGGAGGATGGAGGAGCTCAGTCATTCCAAATCACGCAGTTTTACTTTGGAGCACTTCTTTACTGTCAAGTGTCGTCCTTAGCAAGAGGTAGGCATTAATCTTATCAACATAGGAATGTAATATGTGCCTGATGAGAACATGGTTCATGCAAAATGGGATTCAGTTTGTGGGGAAGAGGATTACATGATAAACAGGAAGACAGAATCGGTGCTGCTGGGTAGCTGCAACATGCTGGCTGTGCATGCAGCACAGGATTTGCTGCGGACCAGCTCTGCATAAGAGAGCAGGCAGGCAGACAGGTCAGCAGTACATCCTTGTGGTAATGAAGTCTTGGGTAAGAACTGGCCAAGAGGGCAAGGGAAGTGTTTATTCCCTGCTACCCATAGCTCAAAGCTGCACCTGGAACATTGTCTGGCTGAGTTTCCCCAAGTGCAGAGGAGATGGAGCTCAGTGGAGAGCTACCATGGTGGTTGAGAACTGGAGCACACAATGCACAAGGAGCTGCAGAGGGAGCTGAGCATGCTTAGCCGGAACCTGATCCGATTTAGATATTGGTCTTGCTGAAGCAAGAGCTGGACTAGAGACCCTCAGAGGTCACATTCTACTCGAATGAGGCCCTGAAACTAGAAAGCACATGGGACAAGCTGAACAAAACCTGTTAGTTGTCTGGATGGGAGATGGTAAAGGCTGCCAATGCCCAGCATCACCAGCATTTCCAGAGGGTAACTATATAACATCTAAGTCAGGAAATATAACATCTGTGAGAGCAGAAAGGCCCGAGATTGAAGCACACCCTTGCATCCCTCTCTCCCATCAAGCCATAAGCCAAGGGGGTGAGAAACAACCAGGCAACACCCTGCCCCTAATTCAAGCAGACCTCCTTCGGTTGCTGCCCAAGGACAAGGGATGTTCAGCACAGTGGGAGTCCTGGCAATGCATGGCAGGTAAGTCTGCTTCTCCCTGGGCAGTGAGAAGAGAAGCCTTTAAAGACTCCATTGTGTAACATCTTGACTGCATGTAGTTTCCTTTCCTTTCTGTTCTGTGTCTTCAAAAAGCCCTGTGAGCTGTTTGAATTCCAGAAATTTTTAATTTTTTTTGTTTAACCTTAGAACGAGTCTCACATCTTTAAAGTCAAGGCAGCACATAAAAATCACACGTGTGTACTCCTCGTAACGTATCCAGAAAGTTACAGATTGCATCCCTACCTACCTGTTTGGGGGAGTGAGGAGTTGGTAGCGTGGTAGTGTCTGCTTTAAAGAGAGTAGACTTCAGTGAAGGGCATAATGCAGAAAGGCGTAAGGGTGCCCTTTGCTGTAGGCTGGCATGCCAGCAAGCAGCCCACCTCAACCTTGAAAGTCTGAGGGCCTGCACCATTTTTAGCAATAACTTATGATAGTTCAGCTGGGGGGAGGGAAGAAATCAGCTCATGTTTTTCATTTTAGTACACCCAGCACACACATCAGCTTTCCAGAGCTGTGCATTTGTGAGAGCAAGCCTGATGCTGGAGACTGGGAAAGGTCACTTCTGAGTCACATCAAAATATTAATTGCATTTTACTACACTGTAATTTGTAAAAAATGATTGTACAGGTCTTGATTCTATTTATTTTCATTTCACAACATGTTCATAATTTTAATGAACTAGTGTGAGATACGAACAGGAAAACGAGGCACCAT